>OVAX01000998.1:0-12370 GCA_900406405.1 Lepidium africanum | reverse complement strand
GTACCCAAAAAAAAAAAAAAAAAAAACTGAATATAACCACACATCGATCATTATTTATATTTTCTTGTAATTTTCTTTATATTCATGCATGTGTTTCCATCAACTCTTTCTCATTATAGATCTATAATGAGGTATAGGCCGGTTCGATTTGGTTTGATTTCATAACATGAACCAAAACCCATACTATCATGGAATAGCCTGAATTCTCGACGAATACCTATTTTTCGACGGATTTCTAGTTTCAACATTTCAGATAGAAATAAAAATCGTATACTAGAATCTATCGAAAATTATTAAACAGATTCCAAACGTAAAAATTTGTCAGCAATGAAATGATTTTTGCATGTATAATCTCTGACCTGGATAAAAAGTATCAAAGATTTTTTCTTTTCTTTTGGGGAACAAGATCTGAGAGAAAATGAAAATGGAATGGAAAGAGAAACATGAAGCATGGGTTTATGTCAGCTCAACATCTTTTGTAAACCACCTTTACCAATAAATTTTAATTCAGCCATACCAATTGCTTTTGCTATAAGCCTTAATTCTTGAGTTTTATCTTGTTCTCGAGTCACATGAAACTTGGACCCATCAATTTTATTCTCTTTCATTATTTCACTCTTAAAGATATCATTAAAGCAAGCATGTGGCCATGCTCTTAAATCAAATCCCACTGAAAATGACATCATATCAGCATGTTGTCTATAACATTATTGGTACTATTTTAAGAGAAACAAAATGTGAACAAGGAGATTTCAAATGGAATGTTTAATTAGTATGAATTATTATCCTTCTAATTTTTTTATGCTTAAGATTTGTTACATTTTATCCCAATATCTCAGATTTACTTTGTTATCTTCATGCGTGTACATTTAGCACATGTGAGCGTTGTGACTTTTTTTTTATGTATATAGATGATTTCGGAAACAGTCCTCTTCAATCTAGCTATATTTGAAATAAGATATCTCCATATTTTTATGCCAAATGTTTCATTATCGGTTCAGGACCGGTTTAAACTTCTTATAGACTTTCGGACAAGATTAAAATCTATTTTCAAACTAAAAAGATTTGTTGGTTCCGTTTTTCATATATCTAAGACTATTTTGTCATCAATTTTGAACCGTCGCATTTGCAACCCCACCCTTTAATCTGCCCCTGTATGCAGTAAACACTACATTTATAGCATTCTCGTATTAGTTTGTGTTAGATTTATAGCATTATCGTATTGTTTTATGTTAATAAACACTACTCGCAACGCTTTCACGCACTTGGTATTAGGAGAGAACCATGAACATGAATCATGAAGGACCCTAGATTGCCCTAAATTTACTAACAGGCTTTCATTTTTGGGCTTTTGGTGCTCATTAGTACATAACATGACACCTATCTTTTGAAGCCCATTTTTTTGTTCTCCACTTTTCTTTAAATTATTAGACAATTGTTTGATTGCTTTGGTTTTTGGAGATAAGTAGGCCATTCTCACATTTTGCATTTGAATAATTTTCTTAGTAAAGAACCATATAATTATTACAGTTACTATTTCACCGGTAAATATAGATCCCTGCCAACTGTCTTTGAAGACTTAGCCATAACTTTCCATAATAATGGTATGGACACGCCAGCAGTATATCACTAACTAATATGAATCAATAATGCACACCTTTTTATTCATTTGTTTTATAAAATTTATAGTATATATCTCTTTTTTTGTTAAAGGGTTAATTTATAGTATATATCCATTTGATAAACTAAGGTATTGTTTATATTGAATGAATTTGACAATAGTAGTCATATTTCAGCTCACATATTATACTTATCAGATTGAAATAGAACTTGCCTTAGCTAGAAAATATTCTAACTCGGACAAAAGTTAGAAGTTATATACTTCTTGCTTGAAAAAACGGGCCAAGCAGGTTAGGAAAATTCTCAAGCACTGTAGTACACTAATTTACCAAAATTGTCTTATCAAAAACCGACTCAAATGATAGAAAAATTCAATAGGCCTAACCTGCTAAAATAGTGGCGGTTAATGATTGTTTTTTGGTCTACTGGGTTTAGTAAAATCTGTAACTAGATAACAAAATATAATGCCGTCTCGAAGTTGTGTTTTTTTTCCTTTTTCTTTTCCAAAAATGGCATAAAGCAAAAGCTTGGCTTTTTGTAAAGAACAAGAGTGCTGTCTAAATTAAGAAATATGATAGTATAACTTGGAACAATTGTATATTAATTAAGTAGATAATTTAATCATCTATTCCCCAATTAGCAATAGTTATGAGCTGGCCACTAAAATTTGGCTAGCTCCATATTTAAGACCGCGATCAAGTAGGCGTTATCTTCCAACTAGGAATTATCAAGACGTCAAAAATATTCATATTCACTTATTTAAAGTTGCAAGCACGAATTCATATATAAATATATTGAATGAAAAAGTCCGGAAGAAGTTAAAAATGAAAATAAGTTTTTGAGTCTTGATGGATTATTGAAATTGAGGAAATAGGGATAAAGTCGTCGTCAAATTAAAGAAGACATGGAAACTACGTTCCAACTACTTGGTTTTAAATACTAATAAACAAAATTATCTAAAAGTTTTATCTCCATTATTGTCATGAAAGTCTTGTTCACATTGATTCACTCTCACAACATAAAATAATCAGACTTGATACATGGCTTTGCTTGACTTATGCATTTGTGACCTCTTCCTCAATATAATATACCAAAACAAGTTCCAACAAAATTCAGCAAATCGCTTTTAACAAGTACAAAATACATGTGGGCAACGAGTTCGTACAGATCAAAGCACATGCACAAAAATTTACGAATAAATTTTTAGTGTACATAATAAGTAACATTTATTCACTCGCGAAAGAAAGTAGAGTTGTGAACCAAGAAGAGTTGTAAATCCATCGGTTCTAAGTTTAATTTTTATCGGGAAGTTAATTGTTGTTGTCTGATCAGATGAATATGCATGCGGGAAATCATTTTGAGAGGTATCATTAACTTTTTTTCTAGAACAAATCTAGTTATCAGTACTATCTCCAGAAAAATTAGTTGAGATTGGTTACTCCTGATTAACAAAAAAGAAAAGAAAAAAGAAAATTACGATTCTAATTAGTGTATCACCATTAAAAAAAGGAAGAGGCCAATAGAGTTGTGATTAAGGGTTACATTCACCTATATTTTTTTAAATAAAAGTTTTACCAAATTTTATATATATATATATATATATTTTTTACTGATTAGTATTGTATAAACTAAAATAGGATTCAATCGCGGAATACATAGGTAGGATATTTAATCACTGGAAGACATATATATTTTCGGGAACTAAACTACACTAATTAAGACAACATAAAAAAAAAGTCTAGAAGCTGCAACCCCAAACAGAAAGATGAGACCACCAAAAACTAACCAATGTTTCAGCTCATGGCAAAACTTCTTATAATGAATATGAGTTTTTCATAAATAAAGAAAGAGCTGTTATACCGGAATACCAAATGATATATATACACGTATCTAAATACTTAAAAGGAGCTATAGATCTATCATTTTGTCTTATTGCCCACAATATTGAAAAGCTTATTGATTAAAAACATAAAGAATTTAGACCAGGAAGCCAACACGTAAATGGAAGAGGAGCATAGTTGACTAGTTGTTGTGAGTGAGAAAAGTCTACATAATAATGCTCATTAGTTCTGACGTCAAGCTGCTGATGCCATCGGCTCCGATAAGATGACGTCACGGTTTTGCTGACGCTGATGTCATGTTTTGGATTGGTCAGCAGTCTACATTTGCCAGCTACATCGCAGTTATTTTAATCCTCTTCCCTATCTTTCTCATTCATATAAACATGACTATATTAATGATTTATTTCATTTCTATCGATTGATATATTCCGCCTTAGAATTTAGATTATAAGATAATCTTAATTATATAATTATCAACTAAATTCATAACTGATGTCTGACTCAAATAATATAATTATCAAAATCTCAGTTATACTTATATTTCACAAAATATAAAAATAGAATATTATATCAAGTCTGTTTGAAAAATGTTCCTTTAAAGAGTTTTTAATGCATTCCATTGTACTCTATATATATATATATTTATATTTATGATTGAAATATTATAAACTGCTGAAAAATATCTCGTAACAACACCTAAAATTAAATATTTTTGTAAATTTCCATTATAATATATTGAATATAATTTAGTATAGTAATTCCTTTTGTCTGGTATATGCCTTTACATGTTTAATTATGGATGATGAATACTTGAATTAGGTGAGAATCGAACTGACACCTAGCTAAATCAAAGTTAAGTTAACTGTTTTTTAACAAAATTTTAATATTTATTAATTTTGAAAGTTAACAATTACCATCATTTAGCGAAATATTATAATTAAAATGACAATAGTAAAATTCGTCATACTAACGCGAAAAAAAAATCAAATGTTTCAATCTTTATAAGTTATATATATGCTTTACTATATAATTTATAATCTTTCACAGTCAGTGATATCAATATTTTCTTTAAACTTTTACAATTTTGTCGTTGACTAATCCAAAGAAATTACTATTTACTTCGTACGTAACTTCTACTTTACTGTCATCATATTAACCCTAACGCTCCCAAGATTCTTTGAATTTATGACTTTGTGGAGAAACACATATTTTCTGTCTTAGATTCCTCTTGTCTGTTACTATACTATACCTGTCAAGCCATTAAATACGTAATTTCATTAGCAATTTCTTAAGCGAAACGCGTTAATTAGTGCAATCAGACCTTGAAAATTAAATTAAATAATCTCTATTTGTCATTACATGACAGATCATATGGTAAGGTCAACACCTAATCTATTTTTCTTCTATTCCTCTTTGTTTAGCTCACCCAAAGATAAGCCGATCGAGCACATGTTCTATATCGGAAATTCTTCTTTCCAGTTTTCATAATAAAATAAACCGTGTGAATAAACATATTTTATAAAAGTCATTAGGTAATATGTGTGTTTACAACTTGGCCCTATAAATTCTTGAATTCTCGATCGGCTCAAAATTTTATAGTATGGAGAAAAAAGCTTGAGACTATCCAAAACAGCCAAAGAAATTTACACACAAATTGCTCACTACTCAATGAAAATGAACTCTACAACCGAAAAAGCTGTGCAAGCTATTCTTTATGGTCATAGCTGTGCCATGAGGTTGAAGCTACGGTTTGATGATCCAATGGCTGATTCTGGACCGGTTTCAAGTTATGATCTTGCTAGTTCGATAGTTGATTGTTTTTCCAATGCCATCTCCCTCTTAACCCTTATACCTAAATCTGAAGATGATCAAATCTCTGATCTATCTTCAAGAGATTCTTCTCCTCTTCCTCCACAGAAGAGCCACTCCAAGAAAAGGTATGTATTTAGCCATCTGTTTTTGGTTTTTAGTGATTTGTTTTTCAAATGAAACTGCAATTTATTGGTAATTTGTTATTGGATGTTATGAATATAGCCGTCTTTATACATTTATACATTTGGCCGTCTTCTTTTGGTTTTTAGTGATTAGTTTTCCAAATGAGCCCGCAAATTTAAAGAATATTTTGTGTTTTTTGTTGGATAGGAAATACATATATTTTTTCTTAATTCGATAGTAAATGAAAATAGAAAATTTATATGAAAGTATGTTACATTTACAATTTTCTGTCTGGAATTCGTCGAGAAAAGCATATTACATATGGATTTTTGTCGGATATATTGTGGTATGGAATCATATATATTTCTGGCGTATATATTTTTGAAAAAAGGTTATTCACGTATACAAATCGTCTGTGATTAGCTAAGAAAATGGGATCTAGTATTCTAATATTTTGATTCTAATATGTTTGCAGAAAGATCGATAACATAGATTCAAGTGAAAATTGGAGGGATGATTCACCAAATCCTAATTATTACGACGGGTTTCTTTGGAGAAAATACGGACAAAAATGTATAAAGAAATCTGATCACCAAAGGTATAATTATTGTTCTTGTCCGATCAATTATTGTTATTTGTTCCAATCTGGTCCGACACTAATACTAAATGTTGAATGATGTTACAGGAGTTACTATAGATGTTCTTACAACAAAGATCATAACTGTCCAGCAAGAAAGCATGAACAAAAGATCAAAGACAATCCTCCGGTTTATCGAACCACTTACTTTGGCCAACACACTTGCAATACCAATCATAATCAAGCTGCAATTCATACAGCTCTTCATGATCCAGTAGATGATTTGAAAAGTGTTAGAATGATTCGATTCGGGAATGATCTGGATCAGAATCAGAAAGAAAGCTATTCAAGTGGTGCTTCTCTATCAGTTAAGGATGAAAAAGATATCAATATGATCAAAGAAGAAACCATGGATGAGTTTCGTGAGACGAGCGGTGATGATCAAGATATTTTTCAACATGTTACGGAAGAAAATGAACGATCACCATCAATTTCATCTGGATGTGAAAGTTTCGAGTTTGATTCAGATCTGTTATTCGACAGCATAGATTTATGGGCTCGTTGTGATCGGTTTGATTTTGGTTTGGTAGATTTTTCAGCTAGCTAATAATTATTTAAATACAGGCTTTCTTCTTTTTGAGTGTCTATAATATGAGTTATTGAATGTATGGTCTTTTGTCAAGCAGAAATAGAATTGTGAAATGGGATTGTTAGAACATATGTAATATCTACCGAGTTTTACCAATAAATAAAAAGTGACATTTTTAGATAAGATATATGTTCTTTTTAATCGGAGATATCTGAACTGAAATCTTACTAATCTTTAAGAGAAATAACATCAACGACAACACTCACGATTTCAAATTTCTAACAAAACTTAATTCGTATTACCAAACAACAACTTAATATCTTTCGGAAAACAAACTCAGGACCGACTAACTTGATTCAAATAGCTCTTAATTACTATTGTTTTCTTGGTTTTACTTGTTAAGTTGTTATGCACAAACCGAATATTATAGCATGTTTCTTAACAGTTGAATTTGAAGTCAAAGCTGAACTAATTGACAAAATTAGCATACGAAATCATTTTTTTGTCAAATAGGTCAATATACATCAATCTTTCCGAAAAAGGAAATTATTTTTGGTGCAACCCTAAAAAAATCTAATCGTGAATAGAGTTATGACACGTCGTCGTTTCACACGCGTTTATTAATGGATGATGGGAAAATATTCAAAACAGAGAGGTGGACCAATTACCTAAGCTCATTTTTTTCTATCTTTCGTTTCTTTCCCGACAAAATTTCATTTGATTCGAAATCTTTCTATCTCTTTGAAGCTGAATCTTGGATCATCAAAGTAAGTCTCTTTCGTTATCTCTTCGCTGGGGATGTTTTAATTTCCAATTTCATTATGCGGTTGTTTTGATTACTTCCTTTTTGCAATCTTTGAGAAACCTTGTGTGAGGTGAAGAAAACACAAATGGGTCGGATTTGATGAGGGACCACTGGTATTATACTTGCTCGTTAGTGTTTCTGTATATGATTTTGGGCTAAATTTGGAATAAAGTTGGACTTTTTCTTTGATTTTTGGTGTCTTTTTCATTCATTTGCCGCATGTTTAGGTTTGATGATTTCATAAGTAAGATTCGATATAAGCTGTATTGGGTCAAATTGTTTGCAGAGTATCTCTATTGAAATTTAGATAATGCTTGAGAATGCGCTTTTAGGTCTAATCAGCTCATTTCGGAGTCCTATAATAATCTATTGCACCAAATTGCACATTTGTAGAGGTTTATTTCAAGTCTCTTCTGTAAAGTTTGTTCTTTTCTTCTAGAATCTCATGTCTTCTTATCCAATTTTGCAGGTACCATCTTGAAGTTTTTTCAATTATTGTAGCCATTTTTGGGTGTTTACAGGGTAAGCAAAATGGCGGTTTCAGAAATAGCTCTAGGGGCTCTACTGGGATCATTGTCTCCATCTTGTACTCTGGCTTCTTCCTTTGTTAAGTCGACTCCTATCTTCTCGATTAAACCCATTAGTAGAACAAAAAGGGGTTTAAGGTGTACAAACTCTGTGTCCAGAGGAAATTCATCTCATAGTCCAAACTCTGCTTTGAAGGGTAAAAAATTGGTTTCCACAAGATGTAAATGCCAAAAACATGATGTTGGGGAGAATATAAGATCCACCATACTTTCTTCTGACGGTTTGAGCAGTTTGAAAAGCGACTTGGACGAAAATCCTCTACCTGTAAATGGAAGTCTTTCATCTAATTGTAATGTACAATCAGTTGGATCAAATTCTATTGAGGATGAAGCATGGGATCTATTGAGGCAGTCCGTTGTTCATTATTGTGGCAGTCCAATCGGAACTATTGCTGCTAATGACCCTAACTCTACTAGCGTTCTGAATTATGATCAGGTCTTCATTCGTGATTTCATACCCTCAGGGATTGCCTTTCTTCTAAAAGGAGAGTATGACATAGTTCGTAATTTTATCCTTTACACCCTCCAGTTACAGGTGATAGAATCTTTCTTTGTTTTTCTTAATTTATTTCTCGAACCAATACTCATTATTATTTATGCATGTGGGAGCTTGATGTTGTCAAATGTTTCTGTGGTTTTGGAGAACTGGTTTAAATCTGTGCACTTTTAGTAAACCTAGCTCAGTGTAGATTGCTATCTTGAAGTTATTTAGTTTGTTGTGTCATTGTGAGCTGACCCAATGCTTGTTCCTAACCAGAGTTGGGAGAAAACCATGGATTGCCATAGCCCGGGTCAAGGTTTGATGCCTGCTAGTTTCAAGGTGAAAACTATTCCTCTTGATGGCGATGATTCAATGACTGAGGAAGTGTTAGATCCTGATTTTGGGGAAGCAGCAATTGGACGTGTTGCCCCAGTTGATTCTGGTTAGTGAAGATTCTGATTTTATGTGAAAAGGACTTTTGATATCGTTCTCTTTAAGATAACTTGACTCACTTTTTCATTTGTGTCGGGACCCTAGGCTTGTGGTGGATCATATTGTTGAGAGCATATGGAAAATGCACCGGTGATCTTTCCGTGCAGGAGAGAGTTGATGTTCAGACCGGAATCAAGATGATCTTAAAGCTTTGTCTTGCTGATGGTTTTGATATGTTCCCTACTTTATTAGTCACTGATGGGTCCTGCATGATAGACCGTCGAATGGGAATCCATGGTCATCCCCTGGAGATTCAGGTGAGCAGTTCTTTCAATTAGAAGCTGTATCAGAAACTGTCTGTGCAGTTCTAAATCCGCTTTCTATATATCTTTGCTTTCTCAGGCACTCTTTTATTCAGCTTTGGTCTGTGCACGTGAGATGCTTACGCCAGAGGATGGATCAGCTGATCTAATCCGAGCTCTCAATAATCGTCTTGTAGCATTAAATTTCCACATCAGGGAGTACTACTGGTTGGACCTGAAGAAAATAAACGAAATATACCGTTACCAGACAGAGGAATACTCTTATGACGCGGTTAATAAATTCAACATATATCCAGACCAAATTCCATCATGGTTAGTTGACTTTATGCCCAACAGGGGAGGATATTTGATTGGAAACCTTCAACCGGCTCACATGGATTTCAGATTCTTTTCTCTGGGAAATCTTTGGTCTATAGTGAGCAATTTGGCTACAAATGAGCAGTCACATTCGATTCTTGATTTCATTGAAGCCAAATGGGCAGAACTTGTAGCAGACATGCCATTCAAGATCTGTTACCCTGCCCTGGAAGGTGAAGAATGGCGAATTATAACCGGTAGCGATCCAAAGAACACGTAATTTATCTCTCCCATATAATCTCTCAGTTCGATGTTTTATACTTTAACCAGAGTTTTTCCGTCATCCACATTATGATCTTTTTAATCTTGATTCTGTTGCAGTCCTTGGTCTTATCACAATGGAGGTGCCTGGCCAACTTTGTTATGGCAGGTTAGTTTTTATTTCCATTTTCTTAGACCTCATGAACTGTATAATCCTTTGGATTATCACTACCAATTCCAAAGCCACATTTGTGCTAACTTGAATATCGGGTTATAAATCTTGGTTCTTTTCAGCTGACAGTAGCAAGCATCAAAATGGGTAGACCAGAGATTGCAGAAAAGGCGGTTGAGTTAGCCGAGAGACGTATTTCATTAGACAAATGGCCTGAATACTATGATACCAAAAGAGCAAGATTTATTGGTAAACAGGCACGGCTTTACCAGACTTGGTCCATTGCAGGTTACCTTGTAGCTAAGCTCCTCTTGGCAAATCCAGCTGCAGCTAAGTTTCTCATTACCGAAGAAGATTCGGATTTGAGAAACGCATTCTCATGTATCATCAGTGCTAGCCCTAGAAGGACACGAGGACCCAAAAAGGCTCAACAACCATTTATCGTATGATTAAGTCTTTTTTTTTTTTTCCAAAGTGAGCCATGGAATGAATGATACAAACCTGGATTTTTGTGTGTAAATAGTCTTGTTTTGGATACTTACATAACAATAAATGTGTTAACAGTATATTCTATACCAAATCTAAGTACTTTGATTTTGTTGCAGTGGTCCAACACTTGAACTTGACTACTGGAATAAATATATACCTAGAAAAATCCTAAATTGCTGTAGTCTCTATTGTTTCGTCCCATTGAACTAAATTCAACTACCAACTCTTGTTTTTGCCTCGATGACATTTAAATGTTAACATTTCAGTGGTAGTTGTGGTTGCAGAATATTTTAGTCGGTATACTTTTGCAGCAATCGTACATGTATATTAGTGTTTTGATATTGTTTCTGACAAATATTAAATAAAGAGAATATGGGGTTAAGATGGTGAGATAGAAAGATGATTGTACGACGACTGAATATAATATCTTGATTCCGCATCTTTGTTATATGAAAATATTTTAGAAGTTAGAACTATTCTACTTATTCACCTATTGGTTTTGAGTTAGAAAGTTTATGATTAGTAATATAATATTAAAGCTAAAAGTTTATAATTAGTAATATAAAATTAGAGCTAAAAGTCAGTCCAATCTAATGTATAAAATTCATAAATCACTTCAGTCATTACCAACTAGTTATGAGTTGAAAGCTCGTAATGCCCAATATCATTCTTGCAATAGTTGATTATTTACTTACAAGCCAACAAATATTATATATTTTTGGACTTAATTAACATTTGATTGAAACCAGAAAATAGAATTCGATTACACATATAATGATGATATCACACAATAAATTCACACTCATTACAATAGTTCCAACGATTTTACTAGTATTCAAGCATATTACTACGTAAGTACAATGAATTATTGCTTAAGCACATAGGTAACGAGTCCTGGAATGTGTACGTTTGCCATATAATCGTCCCAATCGATTGACTTGGGATCAAACTCTAACGATCTATCTAACTCTTTGATGTTTTCCTTTATTTTCACTCGCAGTTTTTCGGTATTTAAATCATCAAATCTGCACCAAACAAGAGTACAATATGTTCTATGTTAATTAAGCTATGATTTAGCAACAAAAAGATATGATAAATATTTTGAATTTATTATCCTAAAGATGTTAGTAGCTTTATTAATCTTAACGTTTGGTGAAAGTTTTTGAGTGATACTTACATGCCCTTAAACAGTAAATAAGGTAGGTAAAGCTCAACTAGTCGCATAGCAAGATTGATTTTACGGCTGAGGTCATTATATTTATCTCTTAATTGACTCCATGGATAAAGTATGCTAATCAATCGAAGTATCTGAAATGAAAAAGAAAAGAATACATATGAGAAACAATGGAGAGAAAAGTGAACCAAGATTAAGGGTCCTTTTGCAAATTTAAGTAGTTAGGGATTAAAATGAAAGTAGAATAAAAGTTGAGGACCTTTTTCTAAAACATTAATAACTAAATCATAGAATTAATATTAAGGTACCATTAGAGGAAGCTTGTAACGAAGGGTCATGTATAGGCTAAAAAGACTCATACTGGGCAAAATCATTCCCTTGGCCACAATAATTGGTGAGCCATTGCGACCAACCAAAGGACTTTTAGTGAAGTAACGAGCTGCAGTATCGTGAAGTTGTCCCCACGTGACCGGATTCTTACAAGAAGAACCGACTTGATATATAGCCTGAGTCCCTGTATCTCCCGAGTGAGCTGTCGCAGCTGCAATCATTACGTTAACTACCATATCTGCCGGTATCTGTGAATGACATCATTATTTATTACCATCAATAACACTACGCAAAATCATAGTAAACCATTTGTACAGAGCTGTATCGATGGATTCCAAACATCCGTTTGGACAAGAATGTCGGAAATAGGATTCCATCGAAAATCCGTTTTTATGTGATTGATTTAAACAAGAAATGTGGTGTTATTTAATATGCTATAGTTGATTTTGGTGTTGAC
>OVAX01000997.1:0-57463 GCA_900406405.1 Lepidium africanum | reverse complement strand
GGATTACGAAGTTCGGATTCGATTTGGTCAGAGGTGTCTATACCTTTGACTGTTGACCCTATGTTTACGGGTTTTAGATGCTTCGTTGATGCCANGTTGACCCTATGTTTACGGGTTTTAGATGCTTCGTTGATGCCACTTGGAAGAGTTCAGACCGTGTTTCGGGTCTGGGGTGGATTTGTTTTTCGGACGCTACACATGGAGAATGTAGGGGGGCACGACAAATTCGGCGAAGTCTTTCGGCATTGCACTCGGAGGTGGAAGCTATTCTTTGGGCTATGGACTCTCTGATTTTTTCCCAAATTCTAGAAGTGGAGTTAGCTACAGATTGTTCGAATGCTCTGAAGTTACTCCTCAACCCAGAAGATTGGCCGGCTTTCCAACCATACCAGGAGGATTTTGATAGGTTGAAGTCCATGTTTAGTGCTTTCTCTCTTCATGTAATTCCACGCTCTCTTAATCATAAGGCTGATGCTCTCGCTCGTTCTTCTAGAGAGTCACCTATTGATTTCGAAGTGTAACCTATTTGGTGGTTTATTAATGTGTGTTGACAAAAAAAAAACACAAACGCATTTTGTTAACAACTTTATATTTTATAAATTTAACTAATATCCTTAGAATGAAACCATAAATCTTCGAGATTATTTGTAGTATATATTCTTTGTCAAATCTACAAATATAAACATAGTTAAATTCTTTAAATTTAAAGCAAATTAAAATAAATACACTATTTTCAATATTTCGTGAATATAAAGCTTTATGTTAAGGTTTTATGAAGTTATATAAAGGAGTAAAAAGAAAAAACTTACAGATTTTAATTGTTCTCTTTTCTTTTTTGTTTGATCTGATTTAGTATCGAAATAAAGATCTTTTGTCTTCGCTGATAATATTGTTTTCTCACTGATTAGTTCATGAAACAACAAACATGCATGTTAGAATTATATTGGTTTCTCTAAACAAAAAACAATATTACCTTAGTATGTGATTATATAAGAAATTTTGTTTAGATAATTAATAATAGATTTGTAAAAGAAGGAAACTTACACAGTTTAGATGTTCTCTTCTTGAACCGTTATCATTTGGAGAGAATATGAAGAGTCTTTTTCAGAGTAAAGTACCAAATGAATGAAATAAGCTTATGTCAACCATGGTTATATTTATATATATTTTTAGGGTTTCTTGAACTTAATACGCAAATTATATATTATTGTCCAACTATGTTCGATTACTCAATCATCTACTTTACTAAAGGCCCAACCCATATCTGATTGTTTTTTTCGCCAATAACTCAATATATGTTGTATTAGCTTTTGTTAGAAATTGGTTTCATATTCTTTCTATTTTAATCCAAATTATTTATAGTGCTGTATATTCAATCTTCAACTCATTTTTAGCTGACCATTATATATATATATATATATATGTATATATTGAACAATTAAATATAATTTAAATATATAAATTTAGATATCAAATATATATATTTATATATCTATATATTTGATACCAAAATATAAATTTATAAATAATTGGACACATTTACAATATATATTAATTGGTCACTATATATATATATATATTAATTATAATATACTATATTTTATAGATACCAAACAATAAAAAAATTTCAAAACCGTTTTGAAATATCAATGCAACAGTATAAGTTACATATACATTGTATTACAAATGATTATTAAACACAAACAATTCAATTACTTCCATATTATCAAATTAGTAAATTTTAGTAATGTATAAAAACATTTTTTACCATATTAAAAAAGCAATAGAAAATAAAAAATGATCTCGTGGTATACTTAAAGGTATGAGTTCATCTTTAAATGTCATAAATTGATTGTTTTTCACCAAAAGGCCCTAACTTTCAACTATTTACACATTCACCCACTATATTTATCTTTCCTTATCCCCCCGTCCCATATTTATTCTCCCTCGACTGAATCTCCCTAACCTCTGGGAATCAAGATTAACGTCCAGCTTCAAAGGATCCAACGACAACTTTTGGAGTAAAAAAGCATCAAGGTTAAAGCCGCTCCCGGTTTCAGTGTCCTCGCGCCTCACAGAGCTATCAGGTTGTTGATTAGATTGGCTAACTTCGGCTTTACCCATGTTTCTAAGAGTAGTAGTTAACCTGTTGTTGTCATTGTTCTGACCAAAGTTCAAGAGCCTTTTAACGGTGTCTAAAGCCGGATCAATAATATCCAAGAATCCCGTGACCCACGAGGCATCATCTACAACCTCTGTGCGCTGTTCGCAAAGAAAGACACATGAGTATGTGTATGGACTGTGTACAAATACCCATGCTGGAAAACAAGAATCTGTACAAGAGCTCACTTGTTGGAAATAGAGGTTACGGATTTCCTCAGCACGTTCAGAATCTCCTTGATCTTCCTCAAGTTGTGCCCATGTCATCCATGTAACGTAGCTTTGTGAGTTAATGTTCAATGATGATCTGAACAGTCTTCTTGCTGCTGAAAGGTTTCCTGCTCTCTGCTCTAGAACTCCCCAGGCCTGTCAAGAAAAAGATTTTGTTTAAGCGTTGTACACATATGCTAGAGCTTTAGCAAACTTGCTGCCTAGATTGTAATTCCAACAAATTTTTTTGGTTGATATTAAATAGGCCTTAAGTATTTTAGGACGTTTATGTTTATTCACTGAGACAAGACCTGGAAATGATACAATATTCATTACTTATACCTGTAGACAACGAGCAGCACTTTCGGTAGTTGCATCAATGGAGAGAGCTCTTTGGTAAAGTTCTCTTGCTGTTGATGTGTTACCTTCTTTCCATTCCATCCAACCCCAAGCCTAAACCAGATTACACTTCCACCAATCATTTCCTCCTCCATATAACCAGTAAGGACTCTTAAATTCGCAAGCCATATAGAATTTGGTAAAACTAAAGTCTACAGAGTGAATGGTTCAAGTTTCTTTACAATTTGAAATCACTAAAAAGGGAATAAAAATAAGTTAGCAAAAATCAAAAGCTCAAACTTTCAAGAAAACATATAAACCAAAACTTTTTGAGCCAATTTAATGTTAAATACAACCAATTTGAATCTTGTATACTTACAATCCAAACAGGTTGATGTCTTGGGTCAAGCTCTGATGCTTTTCTTAGTAAAGCCCGCGCAAGATTGGCAGATGTGTGTTTGTACTCCAGTAAGCCAAGAGACTGAAGAAGAACAGGGTCTCTAGGATTTAGCGCATGACCTATCTTCAGAAGCTTTCTTCCACGCTCAACATTACCCACTCCAGCTTCAAACACCCCCCAAACGTGCCACGCAAACCTATTCTTGGGGCTTGCTTGGACAGCTTTCTATTAAGAAAAAGAAAAAGAAATGAGTGATCAGAGCTTGACGCTTTCAAGTGGGAAATAGAAAAGACGTTGTAGCAGTTACCTCAAAAAGCTTTCTAGCAGCTGGATATCTCTCCTGCTGTATCTCCAACTGTGCCCATGCCTGTTCATAAAAATGCATGTAGCAAGAAAAGAGAATCTCACTCAAAACAATTTTTTTAATTCTCATTACAAGCCACAAGAAGTTGAATCCTGATCAAAGAGAGACATGGGTGGCTAAAATTTTGGTTCCCAGAAATATCATTATGGCTTTTTTTTACTTGACACATTTATCTTTGATCATCTATCCTACGATACACCTTAGTGGAGTGGCATTGGTCTAGATCAAGTCATAAACATGTATGATGATGTGAAACACTTACCAACCAACTGGCACAGCTCTTCGAATTGCATATGGTGGCCTGCTTGAACAGGTACCTTGCTTGCTCGTACCGGTCAGCTTTGGCCTCCAACAAGGCTAGTGTTTGGTAGATATACTCGTTTCTGCCACAAAATTTGAGTCCTTTAGCGAGCAGATTCCTTGCTTTACTAATATTTCCTTGTTTTATCTCCAGGTTTGCCCATCCATGCCAGGCTGCAACATGCTTCTTGTCAGCCACCGTAGCTGCATCAAACAGTTCTCTGGCCCTTCTTACATTTCCCAATCTGTTTTCCAGAACGGCCCAACACTGTTCCAATAACAAAAATTACGTTGTTGATGCAGGATAAACGATACATGATACCCGCATGAGAAAGAAAAAACCATGCAGCACCTGCCAAATATATGCATTCTCTCCTTGTGTAGCTTGACACCCTTTATCATACACGATTCGAGCTTCAGCTGACTTCGATTGTTTGCTTAGTATCTTACCCAATTGCACGTACGGTCTCCCATCCTCCGGCCAGTAAGCTATGCACTTAGAACCCAACAAGAAAGGATTAGACTCAATAGACGTCTACTTGCTACATTTATCTCACTTTTCAGTGACGGGTATGTAGAGACAATCCAGGAACACTCGTTGAGAAGAAGATAAACCACTTATTATACTAATTTAAATTTCGGAAAATCGTTTAAATCTAAAGACCATTATTCAGTGTCATCTTCCACATTGATTGTTGAAGATTGCATGATCATATATTCATACACTGATTGACCCTGACCAAACGGCAGAAGAAATCGATGTTACCTTCTCCAGAATCTTCTCAGCGTCTTTGTATCTGAAATTCCTCGCAAGAACCTTTGCTCTGTACAGAGATAAGTCCAGATTCACCGTAAGTGGCTGCTCTTGAGCCCTTGCAGCAGCCGCGGCTGAAGACGAAGACGATGACTCCGATCTCTCCGGCTCAAATATCGGCATCTTCTTAGCTATGTTACTCAGACCAGCATCGATTCTCGCTGGATATTTTTTTCCCTCTTCCTCACTAGATACCTTATCGAAATTCTCCAACAATGGCCGTCGAACTACTAATACTCCCTCCGAGTTACTTTCCCCTCCTTCATCATTCGTAGATGATAAACCTGAAGAAGACCTGTCGACGACTGCAAACAGTGACGTTTGCTTAGATGAGCATGGATGATGTGAGAGAAACGATTGAACGGGGATTTCATGAGTTCCGCCGATATGAATCTTCGCCGCTTGTAATCTACAGAGATTCTCAGGAATTTGAGAATGAGCAAGAAACGATAGGGAAAATGAAGAAGTATTCGCCGGAGAAGGAGATGAAGATGAAGAAGCCGGCACAAAGAAGAAATGCATTGTTTTAAACAGTATTAACAGTTAAAACCGTTCGTGAGCCTTCATGGATGAGAGACGGTGAAGCTAGGCGGGCTCGAGAAAGAAGAATGATGGTCCTGTAAAATACAATATTACCCCACACTAATTTGGGATCATATGTATTTTGTACGTTACATCAAGGGTGAAGTGGTAGTTGCACTAGAGTACTACTGTGCAATATTTGGCCACGTTGCTAAAGTATTTCGATGGCTTAGCTGAATTGGATATCAGAGACACGTGGTTATATATTATTGGTTTAGTGTTATGAGGGAGATTCTTAGCCAAAGAACCAGTAGGTGCACGATTAAGTTCATATCTCGTCAAAGATAAGACCAAAACAAGAGGTCAAGGCGCTGTCAACAATATTTAATTACAAATATAATAATTTTGCTCTTTGTCTTTAATTTTTATCTTTCAAACAATGATACATCAATCGCTTTACTCACTACGTAATTTTTTTTTTCTTAAAATCTTAAAATTGATATATTACTTGAGTTTTTTCCCAAAACTTTTATATATTGTGCAATCAAATTTTTCCAAAATTTTCTCTCTAATCCGCTCTGCAAATTCCCTTCTTCCTTCCCCCTCAGGTCCGCCTTTCCTCATAGGGCATAAAATTCGTTCGAAAAGAAAGTCACCTCGTCGTGATTCTCCAAAACCCAAGAAAAAAAATAAACTGAAACCTTCCGATGCTCCATCGTTTACTGTAGAATCTGCTCCTACCGTCAACCTTACACCATCTGTACAAGATGATATCTCAATTGAAGCCTCCCAGTCTCCAATTGAACCCGTACCTGCTTCAGAAGTCTTGCTTCCTGAAGCTTCCTCTGCAGCCCAACAACAAATTATCTTAAATAATGCCTCTGACGTATTTCAAACTTCGTCCAAAGTCATGTCGAAAGCTGAATTACTACCATCCACCATGGATGCCGACGTAGACGCAGCATGTGCTCTACTTTCGTCAAACCTTATCACATGTCAAGTTCCAAATCTGACACTAGATACCTCTGTAGTCGCCTCCACCAGTAAAGCCTCTGCTCTTGTTGAAACCCCCAACCCACACCTGTTGTCTCGTCTTGGGCTAATATTCTAAAACCAACCGCTAAATCCTTAACATAACAAGGGAAAGCTTTCACTATTCCTTCATGTGAAGCCTGTTTCAAAATACTTAACTCAACTATTGAGAAACACAAGAAAAAGTGGGAGTGTTTTGTCATAAGCCAGTTCTATATGGAGCCACCAAGTCAAGGTACAGTCCACTCAGTAGTCAATGGCATCTAGAGCCGCTAACACAGAGATATATCTGTTTCTAAAGTGGAAGGTAACGCATTTCTTTTTTGTATTCCAAATAACCACAAAAGAAGCAAAGTTGTTTTTCAGAGGCTATGGAATATTACGGGCAAAACAATGTTTGTTGCACCCTGGGAGCCAGGAGTGATTCCTACTAAACTAGAGCTCTCATCTACACCAATTTGGCTCGAGCTCGGAAAAATACCTTTCTCCCTATTCACAACGACGTGATTGTCATATGTAGCAAGCCTTGTAGGCGAACCTAAATATCTCGACCCGAGTATAGAGAACAAAAGGAACCTAGAGGTAGTCAGAGTTTTCACACTCATCGAACCAAGGAAACCTCTTCTAGAGGCTGTTACCGTTGAATTTGATTTAGGCAAGGTGGGTGAATCCTGGTGTTCAGTTCTTCGATGCCTCCTATTTGCTCCCATTGTAAGGAAATTGGGCACAATACCAATCATTGTCATTCTGCACCAACTACTTCTTCACTCTGCAAATCATCCTCACATATTGATAGTAATTGCCCGCGTTTAAGGGAAAACACTAAGGCTGCTGATATCCAGTCCCAACCTCAAAGTTCAAAAATTAAAACAGTTGTCTTGGTGCCACACACAAATTCAATTGCTGCCTCAACTTCACAGCTTCCCCTGAGCTCTCTGTTGTGACAAACCCAACTCCTTCCTCAGATAAGGTGAATCCAAAAACACATCCTCCAGTTAAAATTTCCCTTTGGAGAAACCAATCCAGAAAGTTAAAAAGTTTGTGCCACCTGAAGCTATGGAAAAGGTTAAGCCTCCTATTCAAAAATACAAAGTCAAAAATCTACTTGCAGCAAATCCAGGGTCATTTTCTTCGGCACCAAAATCTGATAACTCCACCGAGGTCTCTAGTGCGGATCTGGACTCTTCAATTGTCTCTTCTGATGGCTCCCATGTCTCTGAGGATGATCCTATGTACGCTGATCTTGATTACCAGTCAGTGTTATCGTCACGACAGCGCAAACTGGACAAAGGCAAAGGCCTCAAAAAAATTAACAATATTTATGTTAGTAGACCTTTTTTGCTGGAACGTTCGCAGATTTAATAAGCTTTCGCACCGCAATGGTTTCAAGTCTTAGCTTCACAGGTCTAAGCCTCTTTTGGGAAGTCTCATTGAGACACATTTACTCCGGACTAAGTATTCAAAGTTACTTTCTAAGGTTCTCCCACGATGGAATTTTGTAGAAAACTACGACTATTCTGACCTTGGAAGAATTGTGGTTATTTGGCATCCTTCGGTGATAGTTACTATTCATACAAAATCTCGGCAAATGATAACTTGTGAGGCTGTACTTCCGGGCACCTCGGATCCAATACTCGTATCCCTTATCTACACCTCAAATGATGACAGTGAAAGGACTTTACTTTGGCAGGAAATAAGAGACTTGGCTAATAATCCGATTTTAAGAGGTAGAAGTTGGACTCTTTTGGGTGACTTCAACTAGACCCGCAGGATCATTCCTTATCATATGGTTTTATGGTTGATAGACAAATGCAATTGTTCCGAGATTGTGTTGAAAATGCGGAGGTTTCAGACCTATACTACAGCGGCTGCTCATTTACATGGTGGAACAAAAGAACAGTCAACCCAATAGTCAAGAAACTTGACATGATTTTGATTAATGTGGCGTGGCTCAATCAATTCCCGCAATCCATGGCTTACTTTGCTGAACCATATTTTTCTGATCATTCTTGTTGTACAATCAACCTTTGCCTTTTTCACTTTTACCCTTGAAGCACCTGTTTAAGTTCTCCAACTTCTTGCTTCAGAGTAAGGATTTCAGAAATCTGGTAACTTCACAATGGTTTACTTTGAACATTACTAGCTCAAACATGTACTATGTCTCACAAAAACTCAAAGCTTAAAGCAGCCAATTAGAGATTTCAACAAAAGGCATTGCTCCAATCTTGAACTAAGATCAAAAGAGGCACACGAGGTGCTTCTTAATTGCCAAAATTCCATGCTATCAGACCCAACTATACATGATGCTCAAGCTGAGTTGGAGGCATAAAAGAAGTTTGATACCTTTACCACCGCTGAACTCAAATTACTGAGACAATGATCTCACATATCATGGCTCAAGGATGGGGACTCTTGCTCGAGATATTTCCCCAAGAGGGAATAAATTATATTCTTCACCTAGAGGATGAAAATGGTACCAAGACAGAAATGCAAAAAGGGATGATAGATATTTGTGTCAAGTACTTTTCCATGTTTCTTGAAGAAGAACAGATGGACCAAATGTTTATCAATCATACATCACAGACTTGCTTAGTTTTTCGTGCTCAGAGGAGCAGAGACTGTTATTTGAGAAGCCTTTCTCAAATCAGGAAATTAAAGAGGCTTTCTTCACTCTCCCTAGAAACAAAACATACGGCCCTAATGGCTATTCTAGTGAATTTTTCATCACCTTTTGGCCAGCTATTGGAGGTGAAATCACTTCAGCCATTCAAGAATTCTTTTCTATGGGCAAGCTCCTAAAGTCTTGGAACACAACCTATTTGGTACTCACCCCCAAAATAGCCAACACTACAAGACTGGAAGATTTTAGACCAATCTTTTGCCTCAATACTTTATACAAGGTTGTTTCTAAACTATTGGCAAATCGACTTAAAGACTTACTGCATGTGGCTGTTTCAAACACCCAATATGCATTTATTCGGGGTAGATTGTTAACAGAGAATGTATTGTTGGCTTTTGATATTGTACAGAGATATAACAGGAAAAACATCTCACCCCGTGGGATGTTTAAAGTCGACTTGAGAAAAGCATTCGACTCGGTTAGATGGAGCTTTGTTCTTGTAGTCTTGAGAAGGTTAAATATGCCCGAGATTTTTATTTTTTAGATCATGGAATGTCTAACAACGCCTTCGTTCTCAATTTCTATCAATGGTGCATCAGGTGGTTTCTTTTCTAGTAAGCGGGGTCTACGACAAGGGGGCCCCATGTCCCCACATATATTCGTGCTTATCATGGAAGTGTTCTCAAAATTATTGGTTGCCAGATTTGATTTCGAGTATATATCTTATCATCCTAAAACATTAACATTGAAATTCTCACACTTGATGTTCCCAGATGATCTCATGATATTTTTTAATGGATCTTCTTCATCATTACATGGAATAACTGAGACTTTAGATGACTTTGCTTCTTGGTCTGGACTTAACAGAATATCAGTAAAACAGATTTCTTCCTTGCTAGATTTAATGCAGTTCACGGACAACTACGGTTACACAAAAAGATCTTTGCCAATCTGTTACTTGGGTTTGCCTCTTATGTCAAAGAAACTTTCCACAGCTGATTTCAATCCACTCCTGGAAAAAATAAAGGGCAAACTAACCACATGGGCTTCTAAATCGCTTTCGTTTGCGGGAAGGAAACAGCTCTTAAAATTTGTCATCTCGGGTATAGTTATCTTCTGGATTTCTACTTTTAAACTTCCGAAAGGGGTAATTCAAACCATCGAATCCTTATGCTCTAGATACATGTGGTCTGGTGACATATACGAACACTACAAAGCAAAGGTAGCTTGGAAAACTCTCTGTTTACCAAAGGAAGAGGGAGGAATTGGCATGAGATGCTTTGAGACTTGGAATGTAACTCTCAATCTAAAACTCATTTGGCTCTTCTTCTCATCCAGCAGATCTCTTTAGGTGGCATGGCATCGCTTTAATAGCTGCCCATACCTTTCTGACTTTTGGACCATGACAAGAAATCATTCCTCACTCTTATAACTGGAATTCGCTTCTGGATATGAGAGGTGGTTATCAGCTTTATAAAATGCGGAGTTGGTAATGGAGCAACAACAAGCTTCTGGTACAAAAATTTGTCTCCTTTTGGACCATTGATTTCTTACCTCGGACAAGATGGTCCAAGAAGCAAGACGATTCCCTCTAATGTCATAGTTGCTGATGCGGTTCAGGGCCAAACTTGGTTGCTAGCAAACCCACACTCAGATTGTGCCCTTGCTTTGCACTCATATCTCACTATGATTTCTCTAACTTTACCTCAATCAACACAGGATTACTATTATTGGGCTTATTCTCAGGTAGAATCCACAAGCTTTAGCTCAGCAAATACTTGGGAAGAATTGAGACAAAAAGAGCACAAAAAATAGTGGGCTTCAATGATTTGGTTCAAAGGTCATATACCTAAATGCGCCTTCAATATGTGGATCGGTCACTTGGACAGATTTCCTACAAGAGTACGACTACAATCTTGGGGAATTCAATTATCACCAACTTGTTATCTTTGTTCATCAGGTCTGGAAACAAAAGAACATTTGTTCCTGCAATGTGAGTTTGCTAAGGAAATTTGGACTTTAGTTCTACAAAGGCTAAACCTCCACACTACGCTACCAACAACATGGAACTCCTTCATTGATTGGCAAGAATGTATTCGACGCAACTTACCACATGTTTTTCTGCAATTCGTGTCCCAATTCGTGATCTACCACATTTGGAAACAGTGTAACAATCTTCCATAATGCTATTGTGCTCCAATCTGCTGTCATTTCCAAGAGTATAAACAGAGAGATTATTAACACCATAAATGCAAGGCACAATAGGCAAAACTTTAGATCACTTGTGGCTTTTTGGCTCCACTAATTAGTAAGTGGCGTATCTAGAACATTTTCGTATTTTTATTTTTTTGGCTAAGGAAGTTCTTCTTGTATAGTTCTAATATAACTCTTGTTCATTTATGATATTAACCTTTTAGCAAAAAAAAAAAAGAAAATTTTTATATATTACAGAGGTATTGTATAAGCTAATCATTTGATATATAATGTCCAAAAACAATGGTAGGTTATGATAGAGGTCGTAAGCAAACAAGAAGAAATAGAGACAAAAGGAGCATGTGATTAAATATTACCAAAAAAAAAAAAAGCAGTGATTAAACGTGAGACTGACGTGGCCCAAAATCTTTTTCAAAAATAAACAAAATGGGCCAAAACTTTCATGCACACGAATTTTTCTATCTTTTCTGCTGTTTTGTTTCTCTTTTTCATCTTTTATTAATATATTAATGTTCTTTTGATTATTGATTGAAACCTCTGTTCTTTTAGAAAGGAAAATAATTGTACGATATGGTGGGTATGATATCATCGAATAATCCAAATGTATCACTATAACTTTTAAACTTTGTCGTTTTTAGAACACTTCAATTAGAAGTTTCAAGCAAATTATAGCAAAAATCTATTAGAATTGAGACTGTTCAATGCATGAGCTCGTTTGGTATATTAGTATATTAACAAGAAGAATTTTAGACGTCAAAATTATATTAATCTTCTACGGCTTTCTGTTTAGTGTCTTTAAAACCAAAAACTATTTTTTGTCGTTATATTAACTTTTTATTTTTATTTACTTAGTGAGAAATCTAATTATTTAACATTTTTTAGTTGTAACATGTCCAAGATTGACACGGAGAAATAGTTTATAAAAAAAAAAATTACTTAACTCTTCTTTTGGTAACCTTTTTTTTTTCCTCCTTGGTTTAGCTATGTATTTAATTCATTCTAGTTAGGATATAACTAAATAACAGTTTTATGGAGAAATGAAACAATGTCCGAGTTGTTTGTCTTTGCAGTAGAACAGAAGATAGTTTTCACTAAAGAAAGTTTAAAGTTCAATGATAACTTACCGCAAGACTGGTTAAGTTTCTCAGCTTGTCTTAAAGATTTATTTTCCTCTAATTTGCCAATCAAACTTAATTTCAAATTTGATTATTGAATTCACAGTGGTAGAATGGTTTCGCATTATGTTACTTATGTATATAGTGATCTTCCTTCTTACTAATAGCTGAATAATTGCTCGCTAGTAAGAAACTTTCCACACTGCGTTTAACAACGACACATTACACATAAGGTATTATTTAAGTTTTGCATTGTGGTCTGTTTATCTACTAAAGGCAAGACTACACACAGCTATAAAAGTTAAGTTTTTGTGGTGTCAAAAATCAAACAAAAAGTTTTTGCGATTTGAATTGGGTATTGATGATGCGACATTGATTTGATTAAATATAGATGTCCTTAAGATTCGACCATTCCAGGGGCTACCACGCGCCATGGGCCCAAGGGCCACGTGCGTCCACTATAGAGAATAAAGCATAGCCCACGTGATATTGGGCCAAAAAATCTTGGATCTTTCTCCCTCTGATAACGACAAAACCAAGCTCTGGGTTCAACTGATCATCCTACACGTTTTTGGGGTAATTTCATAAAACTACTGAAGATAAAGGTAAATTCGAAGAAATATTATTAACAAGTAGAAAAAAGCCAATCAGGAAGACGACAATACACTCGCTGACTCTCTCTCTTTTCTCACAAACACACAATGCATGATCTGCTTCATTAATTGGCTTCGGTAATCCAATTTTCCACACCTTTTTCTGATTTTAATTTTCTCACCATCTCTGATCCCAATTTTTCCTCCTCTCGAAATCTTACTCATCTTTTTTTTTTCCCAAGAAAATTCCAAGTTTTTTTTTTCTCTTTTGAAGTGCTGATAAAAACTTCGAGATTTTTTAGCTCCTGGAAAATTCTTTTTTAAGTCCATCAGAATCTCTGGGTTTCAATTTTCGGCAGAATAACGAGAATAATTCTCTCGAAATTTCTCTGCTTTTTCTTTTTATATATATAAATATATGATAATCTGACGTAATCTCGAGAATTTCCCCATCCTTTTGTTCTGTATTAAACCTGAGGAAATCTTCAATCAAGAGCCGCCCAGATGAAAATTTCGTCTCCGGTAATGAACTTTCAGTTGACGGGGACTTCTAGATTTCAAATACCTATGTGAAATTGACGCGGATTCCCTCCGTCTCTCGAAGTATTTCCGAGAATTCTTCGATACAAAATTAAGCGTATGGTTTCCGGAGTCGGCGGCGGTGGTGGAAGTGGAGGAGATGGTACCGGTAGTGGCCGCGGTGGTGGCGGAGATGCAGCAGCGTCTTCAAGTCACCGCGTCGACCATAGTCTCCACGCAACTCATCACAGAAGAGAACAAGCTCAATCTTCGGGAACGAAATCGCTTAGGCCGCAGCAAAATCAGCCGCAGAGCCACACTGTATCAATGAGCAAAGCAATTCAACAGTACACCGTTGATGCGAGACTCCATGCCGTATTCGAGCAATCCGGCGAGTCAGGCAAGTCATTCGATTACTCACAATCACTCAAAACAACGACGTATGGATCCTCTGTACCTGAGCAACAGATCACGGCGTATCTCTCCAGGATCCAGCGAGGCGGCTACATTCAGCCTTTCGGTTGTATGATCGCCGTTGACGAATCCACTTTCAGAATCATAGGATACAGCGAAAACGCGCGGGAAATGTTAGGGCTAATGCCTCAATCCGTTCCAAGCCTCGAGAAACCGGAGATTTTAGCGATGGGAACGGATGTGCGATCTCTCTTTGCTCCCTCAAGCTCAGTTCTCCTCGAGCGTGCGTTTGTGGCCCGAGAAATTACACTGCTGAATCCAGTTTGGATCCACTCGAAGAACACTGGTAAACCTTTTTACGCAATTCTCCATAGGATCGATGTTGGAGTCGTTATCGATTTAGAGCCAGCTAGAACAGAAGATCCGGCGCTCTCAATCGCCGGTGCGGTCCAGTCGCAGAAACTCGCGGTTCGTGCGATTTCGCAGTTACAATCGCTACCCGGTGGTGACATTAAGCTTCTCTGTGACACCGTTGTGGAAAGCGTCAGGGACCTCACTGGTTATGACCGTGTAATGGTCTACAAATTTCACGAAGACGAACACGGTGAAGTTGTAGCCGAGAGTAAGCGAGACGATCTAGAACGTTACATTGGTCTACATTATCCAGCTACTGATATTCCTCAAGCTTCACGGTTCTTGTTTAAACAAAACCGTGTTCGTATGATCGTAGATTGCCACGCCACGCCGGTTCTTGTAGTACAGGACGATAGGCTCACTCAATCAATGTGCTTGGTTGGTTCTACTCTTAGGGCTCCTCACGGTTGTCACTCTCAGTATATGGCTAACATGGGATCTATAGCATCTTTAGCAATGGCAGTTATAATAAACGGCAGTGAAGAAGATGGGGGCAATGTGGCCGGAGGGAGAAATTCGATGAGGCTTTGGGGTTTAGTTGTTTGCCATCACACTTCTTCGCGTTGCATACCATTTCCTTTAAGGTACGCTTGCGAGTTTCTGATGCAGGCATTTGGTTTACAATTAAACATGGAATTGCAGTTAGCTTTGCAAATGGCTGAGAAACGTGTTTTGAGAACACAGACATTGTTATGCGATATGCTTCTGCGTGACTCGCCTGCGGGAATTGTTACTCAAAGTCCTAGTATCATGGACCTAGTGAAATGTGACGGTGCAGCGTTTCTTTACCACGGAAGATATTACCCATTGGGTGTAGCTCCGACCGAAGTTCAGATCAAAGACATTGTGGAGTGGTTGCTTGCTAATCACGCAGATTCAACCGGATTAAGCACTGATAGTCTAGGCGATGCTGGATATCCCGGTGCAGCTGCGTTAGGGGATGCTGTGTGTGGTATGGCGGTTGCTTATATCACGAAAAAGGATTTCCTTTTCTGGTTTCGTTCTCATACAGCAAAAGAAATCAAATGGGGAGGCGCTAAGCATCATCCTGAGGATAAAGATGATGGACAACGCATGCATCCTCGTTCGTCCTTCAAGGCTTTTCTTGAAGTTGTTAAGAGCCGTAGTCAGCCATGGGAAACAGCAGAAATGGATGCGATTCACTCACTGCAGCTTATTCTTAGAGACTCTTTTAAAGAATCTGAGGCAGCTATGAACTCGAAAACTGCAGATGGTGCAGTTGAGCCTCTTAGGGATATGACGGGGGAGCAGGGTATTGATGAGTTAGGAGCAGTTGCTAGAGAGATGGTTAGGCTCATTGAAACCGCAACTGTTCCTATATTTGCTGTGGATGCTCGAGGCTACATTAATGGATGGAATGCTAAGATTGCAGAATTGACTGGTCTCTCAGTTGAAGAAGCTATGGGGAAGTCTCTCGTTTCTGATCTAATATATAAAGAGAATGAAGAAACTGTCGATAAGCTTATTTCTCGTGCTCTGAGAGGTATATTTAGTCCTCCAAATATATTGTCTCTACGGTATATACAATTTGCAGATATTTGATAAATTGTTGCATTTGGCAATCAATGCAGGGGAAGAGGACAAGAATGTGGAGGTAAAGCTGAAAACTTTCAGCCCCGAACTTCAAGTGAAAGCGGTTTTTGTGGTCGTCAATGCGTGTTCGAGCAAGGACTACTTAAACAACATTGTTGGCGTCTGTTTTGTTGGACAGGACGTTACTGGTCAGAAAATCGTAATGGATAAATTCATTAACATACAAGGAGATTATAAGGCCATTGTCCATAGTCCAAACCCGCTAATTCCGCCAATCTTTGCTGCGGATGAGAACACTTGCTGCTTGGAGTGGAACACCGCTATGGAAAAGCTTAGCGGTTGGTCTCGTAGTGAAGTGATTGGAAAAATGCTTGTTGGGGAAGTGTTTGGGAGCTCTTGCAGGCTAAAGGGTCCTGACGCTTTAACCAAGTTTATGATTGTGTTGCATAATGCAATCGGTGGCCAAGAGACGGATAAGTTTCCATTCCCATTCTTTGACCGCAATGGGAAGTTTGTTCAAGCTCTACTGACTGCAAACAAACGGGTTAGTATCGATGGAAAGGTCATCGGGGCTTTCTGTTTCTTGCAGATCCCAAGTCCAGAACTGCAGCAAGCTTTAGCAGTCCAACGAAGGCAGGAGACAGAGTGTTTCACAAAGGCGAAAGAGTTGGCTTACATTTCTCAGGTGATAAAGAATCCTTTGAGTGGTATGCGTTTTGCAAACTCATTGTTGGAGGCCACGGACTTGAATGAGGACCAGAAGCAGTTTCTTGAAACGAGTGTTTCTTGCGAGAGACAGATCTCGAGGATCGTGGGCGACATGGATCTTGAAAGAATTGAAGACGGGTGAGTTTAGTTAGAATTTTCTACAGACTGGTTTTGCTTACTTCACAAATAGGACCAAATTCCAATTTTAATTTTGCATTTCATCAGTTCGTTTGAGCTAGAGAGAGCGGAGTTTTTCCTGGGAAGCGTCATAAACGCAATTGCAAGCCAAGCTATGTTCTTATTGAGGGAGAGAGGTCTTCAGCTGATCCGTGACATTCCCGAAGAGATCAAAATGATAGCTGTTTATGGAGACCAGTCAAGAATTCAACAGGTCCTGGCTGAGTTTCTGTTGAGTATAATCCGGTATGCACCTTCCCAAGAGTGGGTGGAGATCCACCTAAGCCATGTTTCAAAGCAAACAGCTGATGGATACACCGCTATCCGCATAGAGTTCAGGTACAAGTTTAACGTTCCACTGTCATCACCCGTAACTGTAACAACACAATCTAGTTTTTGGTTCAGATTTATGAGTTTCCACTCTTTGATATACAAAGAATACAAACTGAATGTTCATGATGCTCGTATTTTCTTATCATTCTCGACCTTGCATTGATGAGTACAAAGGTCTATTGGTTTTTTCAGATTTTAATTCAGAGGTTTTCAGCTTTCATTTCATTTTCTTGTCAGGCATTGATTGTAACGTTAATATATAGTTATTTCAAAGCGGCTAAAATGTGTTAACAATTGGGTGATCTGCTACGTCTGTTTCAGAATGGCGTGTCCAGGTGAAGGTCTGCCTCCAGAGCTGGTTCGAGACATGTTCCATAGCAGCAGGTGGACGAGCCCTGAAGGGTTAGGTCTAAGTGTATGTCGAAAGATTCTGAAGCTCATGAACGGGGAGGTTCAGTACATCCGAGAATCAGAACGCTCGTATTTCCTCATCATTCTCGAACTCCCGTGTCCTCTGAAACGCCCGTCTTCAAAAGCAAATACCAGCACCAGCGGCGGTGGCGGGGACATGATGTTGATGATGCCATATTAGTCAAACATAAGTTGGCAGGAGAGCTTGTATCATTGGTCTGTGTGTGAGAGTGCATGCTTGTGTATCTGTGTGTGTCTAACGGCGCCAAAGGAGGATAGAAGAGTTTTTTTCTTTTTTTTGGGTTTCGGGTGAGGTTAGTAGAGAAGATGAGATGTTTGCGTTCAGCTCAGCTCGCCGGGTAAAGAAACGTAACAGTAGTTATAGAGAGTCTCAAGACTTGATTTCCTTTAGTTGCATTGTGTATATTGATAACTCCGAGAGAGCCATGTGAAAAGAAGAGAGATATGATTTGACCAATCTTATCTAATTGTTACTCCTTATTAGTTATCACTACCAAAACATTCGGCGATGGCCTCAGCTCTTGTCGGCGGCAACTTTGTATTTCTGAAGGCAATGTGCCGGAAAAAAAAAAAGGTTCTGAGATGAATATGATTGTTATGGATTATTGTATTAGATATTTACATGATCATTGAAAAGTAAAGATCAATATAAAATTTTAATAAAACTATACATGTTGAAAGGACGAATATCGTCAATTTATTTTACTAAAGGTTTTATCATATATTCACAGTAAAAGATTTACCTATTATTGATAATTTGATGAAAAAAAATCACAAATTCTATATATTGAAATGCAAGTAAGTATTATTTTTGTATAGAATGCCTTTTTCTCATAATTTATTCGTAGGATAACGACATACTAAGACATTCAGGAAGAAATGAAAATGATAGTGGAAATTTGACATTAAATGCGGCCACCTCGTAGTTTTCTTCGAAGTAGTATTTGTTTTGATTTTCCCCATGTTCTATTTACTTTATGAAAAAGTTCTTATGACATCAATTTGACTTGTTGATAAAATACTAAAAGAAAGGAACTATTGAATAAAGTTCTTATGGATTCAACGAAGAAATGTAGCTACTAGCTAGCTTGCTACTAGCTACAAGCTGTATACAATGTTCGATACGTAAACTAAGTGAACATGGATATAAAATAAGGATCGATGACAGGATTAGGAAATCTCTTAATAGTATAAAAAGAGGCACTTGCTGTCTCACTCATTGATTGCTTCATAGAAAATTATGAACATGAGAGATTGGGACATAAGAACATGCGGAGAAACGCGGTAATGAAGAAGAGCTTGAAGGCCTCTCAACCATATCTCATTAATGCTCTCTCTACTTACTACTTACTATATAATAGTGTTCGTAGCTTAGTCAAATGAGGCTATAACAATTGTATACACAACTACAAGATACTAGAGCTTCACTTCTATTAAAGATATGGGGAAAGTATCTTTTGGGTTTTTGGGGTTGATACTTACGGTCGTGGTGGTGATTGGGGTTGTAGAGTGTAGAAGATTTGAGAAAGAGACGTTAGGAGGTGGTGCTGGTGGTGGACTTGGAGGTGGATTTGGTGGCGGGAAAGGTTTTGGCGGAGGTATTGGTGGCGGTGGAGGTGCTGGTGGAGGCGGAGGTTTTGGTGGTGGTATAGGTGGAGGACATGGTGGTGGTTTAGGAGGTGGAATTGGCGGAGGCCAAGGTGGAGGTTTTGGTGGTGGTGCAGGTGGAGGCGCTGGTGGTGGTGCCGGAGGAGGAGCTGGTGATGGTGCCGGTGGAGGAATCGGAGGAGGACATGGTGGAGGTATTGGTGGTGGTGCCGGTGGTGGAGCGGGTGGAGGACTTGGAGGAGGACATGGTGGAGGTATTGGTGGTGGTGCCGGAGGGAGTGCTGGTAGAGGATTTGGTGGAGGTGCTGGAGGAGGGTTTGGTGGAGGAGCTGGTGGTGGTACTGGCGGAGGTGTGGGTGGAGGAGCTGGTGGTGGTGCTGGAGGAGGTTCTGGTGGAGGAGCTGGCGGAGGATTTGGTGGTGGTGTAGGTGGAGGTCACGGTGGAGGTGTTGGAGGAGGCTTCGGTGGAGGATTCGGCGGTGGGGGTGGTGCTGGTGGTGGATTTTAAGATATTGTAATTAAACATTCATACATAATCAGGTTTTGGCTTGAACTAAGCAAGGGCTATATAGTTACTTATGTACCAAGTATCATATTTCCGCTTTATCATGTTATAAACAAACCATACTTAATTTTTTTTTTAACATTTCCAGTACTGTTATCATTCGAGAATATATGATTAAAGATTAGGGTACGTATATTATTAAAATGGAAATTATCTTGTATAATGTGATCAAAGAAGAAAAGAAGAGGTTTTGGTACTTCCTCATCTTCATATAGGTTTGTGTCAAAGCCACACCAAAGCAGAAGGAACTCTTAAGAGTTTTGCTCAAGCCAAACAGGGAGCCACGAAGTTCCATCAATAAAATCAATAGACAAGAATGACTCAACTTCTTGTTTGGTAAGCTCTTTGGCCCACTTAGATCTACGTTGCCTCTCGGCTCCTGGTCCATGACACTTGTACTCCCCATGGTACAAATTCCTGCTCGGTTAAATCTCAAGATTATTAGTACACTAAATCATTACCCGTTCAAATTAGGAATGAAAACATTGATAAGAGGACTCACTCGGTCGAGCCCTGGTAACTCCAGTTGGTCCAACCTTCGGGGACAACAGTCTTAGACAAGTAAGTTTTGGCAAATATGACTCGAGAATAAGGTCCTTTGGCTCGACCCAAATAAACCTCATCAATTCCATACACTTTGCCTCTTATGAACACATAACCCGTTTTTTCCTCTTCGTTTTCTCTATGGTGTGCTGTGATTGACCCGTACGGTTTTACTCTCTTGTCCGATATCACAAATACCTCACAATTCTGTAACAAATTCTCATAAGTTCATGCTCTTCATTATTGACGTATATATATTGATGTTTTAGAGATTATATAAAAAAAGTACGTTAAAAATGGAAGTTGCACGACCGAAGATGAAGTCGATAGAGCCTTGAATGTAACATTGATGGTAGTAATGTCTACCTTTGTTATCAAACAAAGTGTTGTGCAAACTGTAGAACGCACAGTGATAAAACGCTACTTTGTCAGCAGCCACAAACGCTGCCACCGATTGGTTATCAGACGTAAACGCCATTCCGACAGGTGCATCATTCTGTATCACCAATATGTCATTAATTGATAGAAATATATATATATATATATATATACACGTTATAATTATATAAAGTCAATATTTGTTATACATACTCTGATGCTGATACCAAAAGCGACAAAGTGATTAGCTTCGACTTTGAAAGTGGCTGAAGCAACATTGTCTGTTGCACTTTGTGAAGATTCGATTACCGTTTTTCCTCTTCCATTACCTCTCATGAATATGAACGGCTTGTTCTCCGGAATGTGGACTCTCTCCCTTTTTTATCAAATATTAATTAGATATATATATATATATATATATATATATATTATATTATAATTTTGTATGTCAATTAACTTATATTGATTAAAAAAGTTTTGATAGCAAAAATAGGAGGAATCGAGTTTACGTGATGTCATGTGAAACCAACTTCATATTACAAGCTAAAAAATCGACTTTGTAATTTCAAAAACGTTGGAAGAAAAGATAGAGAGAAATCGCTAAAGAAACCTTCTTTCGTAACATGACTAAAGTTATTTATGATTTTATATATATATATATATATATATATATATCTTTGTATAATTGAAATGGTTAAACCTCTAAAAAATAAACGTACTTGTAGACTCCTTTACGGACATGAACGATAATCCAACCAGAGTTACCAGCAGGGACAGCATCAATGGCTTTTTGAACCGAAGTGTAGTCTCCTTTCCCTTGAATATCGACAATTATTGTTCTATTTGTTGCGATTTTTTCGGTCAGAAGTGGTGCATCGAATTTAGTCTTTTGCATTGCTGATGCGTCCGAACCCCATACGGACATTACAAGTAGGGTTACGACAAGGATCATTCCTGTTCGATGATCCATCTTTTCTTATTCAATTTTTTTTTTTNTTTTTTTTTTTTTTTTTTTGTGTGAAGTTTTTGAGGTTTCTAGTTTTCTTTTTGAAATGGTGATGAAAGAAATAGATTATATTGGTGAAAGACGAGATTTAATTTAAGAAAATTGTTTTTAAATATAGGGTGTATCGTCGTTAGTTTGTTTTGTTTTTGGGAGGCAAGGGATTTTGGAAGTAGAAATTGTTTTTTTATCAGATTTTTATTTTTAGAAATTAATTATCGATTAATGGACGAAGTGAAGGATATTTCTATCTTTGGTAATTACACAAAAAAAATAGTTGAGGATGTTGAACCGTTCATATAGTTTTTAAACGAAATCTCTGACTAATTGTTGACTTCTGTAACATATTAGTTTCTCATGATTTGTCTTTAATTATACTGTCACTAGTATTACGGCTCATGCCTTGTACAAACTAATCATTAAGAATGATATTTAATATTTTTACAACTAATTATTATCTCTTATATAATAAAAACATAGCATTAACTTAAACACTATAGCATATTAGTCCATTTTGGCCTAAAAATTATTGTAATAAATTTGTTATTAGGAAAACATTATGATAAATTAAATTATAATCACATAATATTTTTAATAAAAAATAAAAAAAATATTAGATAACAAAACGAAATAGCCAATGATATCAATGTTTAACAAACTAAATAACTAATTATATCAACTTTTAACAAACTAAATATCTTATTAATTATAACAAATCTCAGTTTTATTAATCTAAAAATACTTAGATATTATTTATAAAAATATATCTCGTGCACAGCACGTACATCATCTAATCGATGAAATAATGAACTAGGCACTCTATACTGTTTATTGGGGGGGGGGCGATAGTACACTCGCCTGAAAGAGACCTCGTCGTCAATAAAGTTAGTGGCATGCAAGACAACTATTTGTAGCTCCGAACAACAAAATGTTATCAATTCGGTCGAATATCACGACTATATCCACAAAGTTGAGCCATTGAGTAGTTGATCATATTTAAAAAATTTTAAATACTTCACAGTCATTGGTGTGACGATGTTTCCAATCTTAGAAGTTTATAAAAGGTCTTGCCATAGTAACAAACTTCTGAAATTCTGAGTAAAATAGTACAAAGATTCAGCGTTATGGATCCTTAATTTTTTTGCCCGAGAATCTCCGATACAACAAATTGTCTATAATAAGTTAAACTAAACAGAAGCAAGTAATTATGATTTAGTCAAATGTAGGAGCTTCTATACAAAAATTCATACAATTCATCATTTACTAGATTGATATCCGCGCTACGCGCGTGATATTTTATAAGATTAATTTGATGGTAAAAATACTAGTTAAAATCGAATGAATCTCAATGTGGAATTCACATAGAGAAGAAGAGACCACCTCATTGTTTTTAGATGAATTTGGTTGAACATATCAACTCTTACGTACTCTTTCCTCTTTACATATTGAATTACTTCTTTTATTTTATATGTTAATCATATATATTAAAGCACAATTAATGGTACATGTCCATGACAACTTTTCTTTCAGCATAATTTGTAAATGAGTAAGGATAGATGCATAACTAACTATGCCAAGATTAAACATTAGCATTTTAGAAAGAAGTAAAGAGGGAACAAGTATCTTGAAACAGCCACCACAATGCCCACACCACAAGTAAGCAACCACCAATTGTTTAAGAAAAACTTTCCGCCTCACCAAAATTGTCTGCCAAACATTAGGAGCCATGAGTTTTAGAACCCTCATAAGAATATATGAGGAAGAAGACCATAAAATCAGAAAATTTGATTCAAAATGGGTATAACTGGTTCAAAAATTTATATAATGTCTGCCACAGTTATGTTTTATGATTACAAAAACAATACTCTAGATGTCACGCTCATTCATATGCTCTCTTAACACACCATGAAATTGGAAGTATATATTCAAAGTGATTTAACTTACAAGTAAAATTGGAGAAAGACGTCGCTAGTCACCAACCTAGTTGTCTTTATAAGCTAAATAACTTGTTTGTCCCTAGAAAGATTTCAGAAAGTCATGGCTTAGTTACTGTTTCTTTAAATAAGGTAAAACGCTTTAATTTTCTTGAAGTTATCTTACACATCCGCCGAAGAAATTTACGAAAAAGGTGATTATACAAGCTTCCAAGAATACCACCAAAGACTCTAATCAACGTGACTTTGATTATCTCAGCAGCATGATACTTAACAACCTCTACATGACTCACATCAAATAGTATGAGTCCTCCTTTGCCAAAAAGCCCACATTTACCAGAATTACAAATCTCAATGAAGCCTCTCAATACAATTACAACAACAAGAATGTTCTCCACAAGAGAGCACTTCCAATATGAACCAATGGACCTTCTTTACCAAGATCAAGTCGAGCTGCAACTACTCCAATACTTCCAACAATCTAATTGAAAAGCATTCTGTCAAACTAAAGATTTCACATTAACTTTATGGCAAGATAATTGCATTCCCAAACTACTTGGATCAGCGTATTGTTTCACTATATGTTTGGTCCTGTTAATCAGGTTGTTGTTTTTGAGCCATCAACAGAGGTTTTTGTAGATGATAACTCCATTTGAAGTGTAGAGACCGACTTATATAATGACCTATCAAACCTCCAAAGACATAGAAAAAAAGCTAAAACATAAGAGAAAAACCAAGTTGATTTAGAAAAGAAGAACTCTATGTTTCTCACTCACTGTATTATGTATTGCTTCATGACTTCTCAAAAGTTCTTCAAATTTTATACAAAATCATCAAACAAGATTGTACATAGAACAACAAAACAAATACCCATCAGATGTAAACTAATTAGTAATCATAAATCAATCTAAAGCACAATCAATTCGTATTGATGTAACCAGAACCAAGTAATTAAAAGCGAAAGAAATTCTTTGACTACTGCATCAACATTGTTTATCAAAATAATAGCCGCACATAACTCAGTCACTCCCATCTTCACCTTTCCCATCGCGTACATACTCTCCACTGCAGCAAAATCGAATATACAACTTTATTATCGAGTAAAGGAGAAAAGAAGAAGCAGAATCGAAACCACATACAGATGAACCACCTTTATTATCAAGATCTCCCTCTTAATCTGCTAACACAGCAGCGACAACAATTACTAATCATAAATCAATCCAAACCACAATGAAATCAAAAAGAGAGAAGTCAAAAGAGAAAGAAACAGAACATGATCAACCATCTTAGGCTTAACGATGGTGGTTCAATCGAAAATTTTCATGGTGACGCTCTCAGGATTCTCCATTTTCTGAGCAAACTGGACTTTAGCAAAGGTACGTTCAGTGATTGTTCCACCTAAGTATTTGATTCAACGCCTAGAAAACAGAAAAATCAAAACTCTGTATGTGGTGTGGATATATACAGAAAACGAGGTGTGAACAACACATTAGAGAGCTTAAGAAGAAAATTACAGAGGAGTTGAAGGACAAAAACATAGAGGGGAATAACGGACCTTAAAGTTGGATCATTGACAGAAGGCATGTGAAATGATACCTTGGATCATCAATCAATAGTGAAGAGTAATCGTCTCTAATCCATGATGATTTGTAATGATGACATAATTTGATTGGTTCTTTCATTAAGAGAATCAATTGATGTGTCAGCACCAGCAAAGCAAAGACATAGTCTAAATTGCTGATGTGTCAGCACCAGCAAAGCAAAGACATAGTCTCCTTTTATATATATATAATTTACACATCAGCTATCAAAATTATAATTTCAATGTGGTCTCCGATTTATACTATTACAATATGGTAATATAATAGTCAACATCTAGTTATACAACTTATACTAGAAAATAAATAATTGTGTGAGTAAACGTGTTGTGTTGTTAGTATATACTAGATTAGCACCCGTGCTACGTAACAGGGTTTTTTGGAAGTTTTTGTGAAATCAATATAAATGTTTAAATATTGAGAAAATTTGGAGAGATTGAAAAGGATAGGATAAATGAATGTTCATGTTATTATTTTTCCGTTTGGATAAGAATTTGTTCCTTTTGTTCATAATATACCCTCAAGGCATCAAGAAAAAAGTCTAAAAGATATAGAAGGCATCAAATCACTTTAGTTTAATTGAAAGTTGTTTGAGTTGTAGGGGAACTCGTATTGCTAGTTTTACATCCGCTCAGACGATAACAAAAGAAATAAAAGCTCTCTTTATGAATGTTTTTTGGTTTTACAGACATAGTCATTCTATATAGTTTTCAAAAACTTGTTTATACATTTCTACATTTAGCTTGAACAGTCTAGAAATGTCATCCATACCATTTTCTAACCCTTGTTGCATACGTTTTCAGTTCTTTGTTAAGACCACCAAGCAAACAGATAGCTTGGATAATTTTAGTATCCACCTAACAAAAACTAAATCCTGAAGAGATGGAAGAAGAGCAAAGAAAACCTCTTTCACACTATACAATGACTCAACTAACTTGAGCATTTCAAGAATTTCATGTTATCAGCATATTCTTACCTCAACTTGCTTTTTCACTGATTTTTATTCTCTTGTGACCTTTGAACAAGAAACATTATAGCCAACTTCTCATAATTGAAAATTTGAGATATTAGAATATGAGTCATACCCTCTTTACAAGACTGTAACTTTTAGTGGTTTGACCTCTTCTTGCCCTCATATGATATAGATTTCTTTTGGTGCTTATTCGATATCCTTAGTCGTTGTCTCTTAAATCTGATCACTTCTCCTTCGTGGTTCGCCTTGAAATTTCTCCACAACTTTCTGCCAATATAACAAGACTCACATGTTTCACTTCCTGCCAATATAACAAGACTCACATGTTTCACTTCAGGTTTAATTCTTTTCCAATTACAACGTGGAACTTTTACATTAGTGCATATGATTACAGAGGAAAAGGTATGGAAACTATTTTTTTCTACCCTTGTCAAGTTACAAAACAGAGTATAACGTCCTTGGAGCTTTCACTTTTCTTATGTACTAAGTTAAACAAAAATGAGTATTGTACCTTAATTCTTTGTTGTTTATGTATTGTGCTCATAAAGTCTCAGAATTTCTTCTTCTTAACTTCATCTATTCTTAACATCATATTATTTTTTCTATTTATTCATCTTAACTTTTACACATGTTTACAGTTCTCCAAATCCTTTAGCAAGTTATTTTGGTGGAGAGACAAAATAATCATATCAAAATCAAAGACAATCAAAATTTCAAATACTTGGAGATGACGAGATCTCTTGTGTTTTCATTTAGATCTTTTTCCCATCATTTTTTAGTTGTCCCACTCTTCAACATTATCTGCAAATTTAGACATGTCAAAATTATATTTTCACTGATCCAATAAACCAACTGATAAATTGTAAAGCATATGAACTGTAAACAAGAATAGTCTCTCTCATCTGGCCATGATTAAACTTGGTTTGAACAATTCTTAATTACAAATGAAACGGAAAACCAAGTAATAAAACAATTTCTCATGAATCAGCTCTTAATATCTTTCTTTTACGATCACACATGTTTGGAATACAAAATTTGGTCAAAAAATCAAATTTACCTGAGCTGTAGAACTATAAGTACCTTTGATCTCCCACGATATTCAAATAGTCTTCAAATTGATGTTTGTAACTTTCTCCTCCAACACATTAACAAAAGAAGCAATGTTTGTCTTAGAAAGCCTCGAGTCCTCTTCTCTGTCAACGTAAGCCTTTTGAAATAACATTTCTCTCCATAGAAAACAATGCATTATCGTCTCGTCGAAATGATATACGCAACATTCTGCTATCCATTCTACAAAACCCCCAAAAAAATAAACATCATGAAAGATTAAAAGACTATGGAGAAGGAGTTGATTTCGAAAATACCAGCAGACTTCCATACCGGATCGAACTCCGCGATTGTCCAAAAATACTTTTAAATATACATATGTGAAATCTTGATACAGGTTCTATGACTTGATTGTGATTTTGGACTCATAGGCTACTGAGGAACAGGAAACAATATAGAAAAAGCAAACAATTTATAAAGGGGATGAGAAAGGTAAACGTCGAAGAAAGCTGAAAGGACTCTTTACTTGCACAAATACATGATGATGTGTAGTAAGAAAGCCGTATGATTGGTTATTTGAGCTGAGGTGTCATCTCTCCAAAAAACTGATGTGTCAATTCCTGGAGAAACATCCTCTCTTTTATATATATAATGTTTCATCTTATTCATTAAACAATTTATATCTTTCGTAAAGAGGTTCTCTAGATTAGTCAATTTTATGTATATAAAAGTTACATAGTTAAAAGAAACAAATGTTGAAGAAATGATATATATTAAATTGCATAATTTTGAAACTGTACCTAAGAGAAACGTTCAAAATCTGATGCAGCAATTATATGTGACACAAACCATGGAAGATTTGTCGTAGAAAGTAAGCATCGATAATCTTCTACAAAATCTGTTGTAGAATATTAATTCTAAAAAAATTTCAGTTATATAATTTAGCTTATCATCCTAAGAAGAAGATCAATCGCTGTAAATGTTTTTTATTTTTCCTTTTTCAGAAAACCTCAAACATTAACAATTTGAACCATGATTTTGTATGGGTCTATCGCTAAAGTTTTTGAGAATTAGATGTAACATTAAGCAGCATAATGGAATAGTGAAATTTTGCATAAAAAAAAAAGTCATGTAATCCTATTATAATGATAAATGAAGGAAATAAATGCAATTGTAATGATAGATACAGAAAAATCAAATTTTAACTAAGATGTAACGAAAGCTGCAGGAACTATAAATTATAATAGGAAGAGACATGGAAACTTAAAGAGGGAAATAAAGAAGGTGGAAAAGTGGAGAAGAGAAAAGTTAATAACGTAATTAAAAAAAAATTCTCTATAAAAATGTAATAAAAAAGATAAAGAGATCATTTTTGGGTCTTATGTAATAACGAAAGAGTGACGGTTTTATGTAAAGTGACTTATGCTTTATTCTATAAAATATCAATGTATTAAAATACACTTCCCATATTTTTTGCGTAGGTCATTAAATTATGGTCCCAGTTATGGTTTGATTAGATTATTTTTGGTTAGGCTCTGTTTTTTTTTCATCACTTGGTTTGAGCTATTAGTTATCTTTTCGGTTTGATCTTTGGCTAGTCTTTTTGGAGTTACTCAACCATAGTATCTCCTAACAGGTGGACCAATAGACATAGTTCTAGGTTAAGGGAAGAATGACCGTGTTGCAAGCTATAACACCACCCAAAGTTGGCTTAGCACACTTGCTTAATACTAGGGACCATACATTGCGTTAAGCCTAGCTAAAAGTTATCACATGTGTATATGTATGATATGAACTTGGATAGCTCTAAAGATCAAGGTCAACTTTATAACTCAACCATAGTAGCTCGTAACGGCTAGACCAATAGACATAGCTTCTAGATTAAGGGAAAAATGACTGTGTTGCAAGCTATAAGATCAATTGAAGTTGGCTAAGCACACTTAGTCATGTCTAAGTGACCTTACATTGCACTAAACTTAGCTAAAAGATATCTCATGTTTAGATGTATGATATGAACACGGATAGCTCTAAAGATCGAGCTCGACTTTATAACTCAACCATAGTATCTCCTAACAGGTGGACCAATAATACACTTCCCATATGGTTTGCGTAGGTCATTAAATTATGGTCCCAGTTATGGTTTGATTAGATTATTTTTGGTTAGGCTCTGTTTTTTTTTTCATCACTTGGTTTGAGCTATTAGTTTTCTTTTCTGTTTGATCTTTGGCTGGTCTTTTTGGAGTTCAGCTGTTCTGGGTTGGGGTCAATTTATCATCTTGTTTGCACTGTCTAGACTTGATCGAGGTCTTATTTTCTTAAGGTTTCTCTAAATGCGTATATCAGTTGTTTCTTATTCGACTTCATTTTTGATAGAAGATTTGTGAGAGTACATTTGTACATTCTTGTGGGTTTCGAAGCCTAGATTTTCATATGTGGAGTATTCACATTCGCTATAAGAGATTCCATCATCTACATTGGTCGTGTTTGCTATGCGGTGTTTAGCTCTTCTGGATAGGGTTTGTAATCTTAGGAGTCTTTATCATTAGTGGTCTATTCTAAGTCAATAGCTTGGTATTTACTTATTTCAACTTTTTTTATTTACGCTTTGCATGCTTTTGAGGATATCTTGTTTTCCATCGGCTTTTGCATGCTTCAGAGGATATCTTGTTTTTCGTCGGTTTTTGCATGCTTCAGAGGATATCTTGTTTTTCGTCGGTTTTTGTATTTTAAAGTTGTATTCTTCTTTATTATTATTAGATGAAAGAAAAAAATATGATTGGTAGCTAACTGTATCTCTACATGATTTTCACAAATTCATTTACAGCACAAGTACAACAAATAAAACCAAAGAAATAATTTGAAAACAAAGAACCAATAAAAAAATATATAATCTAAAACTACAAATTAATCTAGACAAAAAAACAACTACACTAAACTTAAAGATTGAATGTTACAGATATAAAGAAAAATCTCAATTATCCATATATGAATAATCATGAGAAACAAAAATCCAGACATACACTAAAACAAGAGATCGAAAGTCTAAATACATAAACAAAACAAAAAATATCTTCTGAGTTGAGAAAGAGCAAGGAAAAAGATTTATCTGAGTAACATGTCCTTTGTTAAATCAATTAACAAAAAAAAACATGTCTTTTGTTTTTCCTCCTCTATAGTGTATTGAGTAAACTCATTATACTACCTTTTTCCAGAGAGAATTCTAAAATAGTTATGTTCTATTCTAGCTGATGAAACACGGATAAGAAACCGAAATTGAGTTGCGAGGTTTAAACTGAATTCATAATATGATTTCAAAGAAGAAAGGAAAGAGAGAAAATATTGTTTGGTTTGCGAGCCGATTTTATTTTCACATAATAAAATTTTGCATGTTTTTATGGGAGTTGGGAGAAAAAGAATTGTTGAAAATATAAAGGTAAAATTTTAGATTGAGATAAAAAAATTAATCGAGCACTACAAAATATTAGGCGTCTTACGTTATTTATTTTAATTGTTTGCATCAGTTTTTAATTGACACAACCGCTAGGTACATCACTTATAAAAATAAATTTGAAAGTGATGATGCATATAGTTAGTGTCAATTTAAACAACTGATGTAACTATTTTCGTCGTTTATTAATAAATAATACTAATTTGTGTCACTTATAAAAAATGATGTTAAAATTTATATCAATTAGTATAAATGATTGTAATAGTTATATCAATTAATATAAGTGATGTTAATATTTGCATCATTTATTATAATCGATGTTAATTCCGTGTTACTTGTTAAAAAAATATTAATATTTTCATTATTTATATCAATTTTGTTCAACTGATGCAATAATTATTTCAATTATAAATAAGTATTATTAAAATCGGTGTCAATTATATAAGATTGTATCATAAGGAGTTGCGACAGAGATATTTCCACCATTATCATGTTTTAACTTTATTTATAGATAATAAATAAATATTTACTCGTTAAATTGAATTATACAAAAATATAGATTAATATTTGAATCACTATTATATTATGTTAAATACAAAAATAGAAAATAGTAGAACACTAACGAAAATTCACAACAAAGTTAAAATTCTTTAAGAAAAAAAAATAGAATACTACCTAGTAAACAAAAAGTTTCTCGCAACAAAATTTTGTAGCATGATGAGTGCGTATAACTCGATTATCATAGTAGATAGGACTTCAAATTCAGATCTGAAAACTGATTTGGAAAGTAGACACCGAGAACTTTCTAACTGTATGTAGAATGTTTTTTGTTTTCTTCTAATTTTCCGGGACACTGTTTTCGAATTTTGCTACTTCCATATACGATCTGCAGAAATCAGTTGAATTAACTTTTAAATGGTAACTCCAAATAACAAACCGTTTTCACTATTGCTATATCCGAGGGTCCAGAATTTACTCACCACATATTTTTGTATTTGGAATCTTCTTAATTTCCCATCTGTTTTCTCTTTCTCTTCAACATGTCAGATTCAATCACAAGATTGTAGTATATATAAAAAATAACTTTAACTATTTTGAGAGAGAAGCTGCTCTACAATTAAAGTTATGTGGAATAAGAAAACACACATCTATATATAGATAAATTTAGGGTTTTCCTTAATTATTGGATTCAATAGGGGATAAATCTCATTATTTGGATTTTGGGTCAAAAGAAAATTGTAACTTTATTGTAAAGATAAATTTTGAATCATTAATATAAGATATTTTATATCATTATAAAAAATACGTTTCATCAACCTAATTATACTAAAAAAAGTTTATCTCAAAAACATATTTACTTTGGTATTTCTTTTAATTAATTGTACATGTTTTGGTATAAGTAAATATAAGAAAACTAAACAAACATACTAAAAAGTATACGATTAATTAAAATAATTAGAGTATTTTATGATACCCCTAAGAAAATATATAGGGTTCCAAAATAAAATTAAGTCGAATATAAATTCTAATCTTAATAGATAAATAAAGATAAAATTGAATCATAAATTCTAATCCTAACTGAAAATAGTATTTGATAAATATTAAAACTAGTATTTTGGATAAATACAAATTATCATTAGGAGAATATACCAAATAATTAAATTATGCTTTAGTAATATTATATTAATTTAAATTTTTAGTGTATCCATTGTATTGTAAATATTTTTAAAAACGTTTATATGATTTTTAAAAGAGTTTTTTAGTTATAGATTAAAATAAAAGAATATATATGTTTAAATAATTTCAGAATTTTGTTTGAACGAAAGCAAGATTGAAATGAATTTTTTAGTAGATTAACTTGGTTTGTTTAGCTTTAAGATTTACAATAATAGTAAAAGTAAGAACAAGAAAATTTATATGCCACAAATTTAATTTAACAGTTAATTTCTCTTTGATTATGTAATTTATATGAATTCGTAATATATGCAAAAATTAAACTCAATTACATGTTGCATTGTCATGCGTGTTTAAAATATATCTGTAAACCAATAAAGTATAGTGGCGAAATACAAAAGTAGAATACTTAGAGCTTAAAAAAAATAAAAAGAGTATCGGATACAAAACCCAAAAAAAAAGAATATTAGAGCAAAAATAAGGAAAGCTTTTTAAGACTAGCCTAAAAAAATATTATGGTAGAACCCTAAACCGAAGACTCAAGAAACTACTATCTTGAAAAATACTGAATTCTGAAAACAACACATAACATAACAAAGTCTGAAGCCATGATGAAACCTCCTATGACGAATAAGTATACCTTAATAGTGAAGCGATTATCTTCTTCTCTAATATATATCTTATTTATCAAAAAAAATTTTATATATATTCTTGTTTCTAATGATACATGCATAACAAAATTTATAACTTGACAAAATAAATTTGGTTAATTGATAAGTTTGAGGAACCAAAATTGTAAAATAAATTTTAAGTGATGCTATATGCACAATTTCTTGTAGTGGAGAGTCATAAAATAAGAAAAACAAACTCCGCAAATCTAACACATTCTCAAATGTCAATATCGCGTCTCTCAGAAAAATAATTATATTATGATGACCAACTTCACTTGTTGAAAAGCCTAGTTAGATCTGGTGTAGTTTTACTGGTTGTTCATGAGTTATGAGAAATTTTCTCCTTTCTCCTTTTCGTCATATTTAGGTGATTTTAATGGTGTTAAGTTGACGATCGTTTCTCCAGATCTGCACATTTTTTCTTGCGCTTCACCATCATCGGAGGCTCTTTCTTTAAGATTCTTTACCGGTGGTTATTTCATCTTTGACAATAATTCTTCAAGTGCTGCCACAGTGTATGTGGATAAATTTCAAGACAACAAGGTTGAATCTTGAGGCTTCAAAGTTTTCGGAGTAACAAATCAGCGGTATTTCCTCTGAACCGTTTTCTAGTGCTGATTTCAATTTTAGTGGAGTAGTTCTTGTTGTTTGTTTGGTTGAAGGCGGTTTGGACAGGAGAACGGCGACGGTGGTCACTCAGGATCTCGATCCTTCCAACCTAGGCTAATGCTTTTTGGACTATTGTTGGGCCTATTCTCATATAATTTTCCTTTGTAATATGCATTTTCTGGCATTTGGATATTTTAATAATAATACAGCTTTCATACGACAAAAAAGAAAAGAAATGGAATGTTCAAGGTATGAAATATATTTAAGAGGAGATTTGTTGATTAGGAAAAAACTGCTTAAGATAAGGAAAAAATGGAGGAATTAATGATAAGATCTAATACTTTGAGTTATAAAGATGAGAAGAGGAGGCAATTGGAGACCACCACCATCCTTTCATGTTCTCTACTCTCTCTTTTTTTCACTTGAAAGTATCTGAATTAAAATAGGGAAAACCACAAGAGTGGATAAGTTGTTACAAAATAGCAGGGCAACAACAAAAGCAGTAGAAGAAATTAATCTTTCACAAATTAGGCTAAATGCCTGCGTGAACTATAATCATCTTCAAGGAAATAAAGGAGCCGACTCACCTGACGCCAAATAAGACTGATAACAACCCTCATGAGTCACACCCACAGCTATTTTCTGAGCAGCAACATTCGCTTTTCAAGCTATCAAATGCACAGAGCAGCTGTTGTACCTCCTGTGAAGACACCGGAAACGATCCAATAAGGATCCGAACCTCGGCTAGTCTCTCGGATCTCTTGTAGCTGCAAAAACTTGATGGATCTCAACCCAAAATTCAACATTCGAAATATGAAAATCAATCAAACTCTGCATAGCCGAGAGGAGACATTTATAAACTGCATCAGCTCTGCTTTTTGAAGCTGATACCACATTCCTAGCATGAAAAGGTACATCGCCAGAGCTATTCCAGAGGAGCCACGTAGCACCACATAGGCTTGTGTCGTTGACCCACGAAAGCCCAACATTACACTTTAAACTCCCAACCTTTGGAGGTTCCCAAACGGAGGGAAGGGTGTGTGTACAAGAAGGGGAAGATGGCACTAAAGGGAGAGACTTATTTGCTTGTTTCCACTCCTCTGCCTCTTCAAATGCTTTAGTAAGGAGTACATCCAGATCATGTGTAGCCACTGAGAAAATCTTTTTGTTACGTTGCTTCTAGACATTCCAAAGTATCCATGGAATAGCATATCGTTTATCCAGAGACAAGGTATCTCCAGATATAAAATTCAACATCCAAACAATATACGAAGTAATGCTATCCGAACTAGTATTCAAAGTTAAAGAGATACCTGCCTTCATCCACATAAGTTTTGCTACTGAAACACTCAAATAACACGTGGCTGATGAATTCATTTGCTTGCTGGAAAATTTGACGCACATGGTTGACTTGCATACCATGAGCATGTAAGCAATCCGCAACACCCAAAGCACCTGAAAAAGTTTTCCACAAGAAGAACTTAATTTTAGGGCTTGTCTGTAGTTTCCATATTCTTCTCCTAGCATTATGAACTCGGTGATCAATAACTGACACTGAAGTAGACGATACACGCAATTTCCCAGCCAAAATTGTTCCACTTTTGACATAATAAATACCATTTTTTGTATAAGGCCAAATCCAATCATCCGCTAACTCACAAGCAGGAGGTTGAGAAGAGATTCGAGTAACATCACCTTCAGAGAACAAAGAGTGCAAGAGCTCCATGTTCCAGCAATTGTTCATCTCAATAAGAAATTCCACAGACCAAGTAATGTCGAGAATCAGACCATTACTTATCGGTTGGCATGGCACATTATCAGAAAGCCAATTATCCTCCCAGACTTGTGTATTCAAGCCATTCCCAATTAACCGAAGCAAGTCCTTAACCAACAGATCTCAGCCAAATAGTATACTTCACCAAGAATAGGAAAGTCTATTGCTTTATTGTGCCTTTAAAACATCTAAAGCCGCAAAGTATCGAGATTTGTAAACACGACTTACAAGAGACTCTAGTTGTGAGATCAAATGCCAGGCTTGCTTAGCCAAAAGCCCTTGATTAAAATCATCGATATCCTTAAAACCCACTCCACCATCACTCTTCGATTTACATAGCTTCTCCCAAGCAACCCAATGGATCTTTCGCTTATCTTCCTTGTCATTCCACCCAAAGCTTTCAGCTTTTGACACTGATGTTTTGTAGGCTTAAAACACGACATGCCATAGATAGCTAAAGCCACTCATTTAATCAGAATTTCTTTCCTCCGAGTGAAAGTATCTTTTTGTACCAGCCACTCAACCGTTACTTAAGCCGATCTGTAATAAAACTGAGTAGCTCCCGCTTTGATCCACTTAAACATACGGGTAAGCCCAAATACTTACCATGACCTCCTTTATTCAAAATGTCAAGCAAAAGACTGAGTAAGTGCTTCATAATGGGGTCAATATATGCCCCAAAACTGACACCAGACTTCGTAAAATTGATCACTTGACCGGAGGCAGCACCATACAAATGGAGACACCAAAATATCGAACATAGAGTCCATTGCTGTGAACTTTTCATTCGTCGATTTCTGTAGCATGGAAATCTCGGTATGCGCAGCAGTCAACTGAGTACGGAGGGAACTTTCCCCTAGCCAAGAAAAAGTGACTTTCAGGATATCTTGGGCGGATTCTACTCCAATAATTGGTCCTTTCTTCTTCGGAGCACTCTTTAAAAAACGTTAATTATATTAGTAATTACTTATAATTAAAACAATGAAATTAAATTAAGAACTTGATAATTTCATTAAATACTAAATATTATATATTAACTAATTACCTGTTTGTAATTTGTGTTTACTTCCGAAATAGTCAATACCACAGGAGTACCATCGCGGGTTTCTTGGGAAAGCTGAGTTTAACGCTCTTCAACGGTAGCTATGACTTCATTGTGCAACTTCTCAGATCTAGCATCGACAAAAACCCCAGACTTCTTTTTATGAGTCTGCTCGAACAAATCCGGAAGAGAAGGAACATGTCCTAATTCTTCAGCCTAAAAATTGTAAAACTTAGTTAAATATTAAAATAATAAAAAAATAAATTAATTAATTAAATATTTTAATTTTAAATAAACCAACTTACCATCTGTAAAGCAACCCTGCCAAAAGGAGTCTGTTCAGCAGTGTGAGGCATAGCGAGAAGAAATTCGTCTGGACCAAGCGTGTTCTGAGAAGTGGAACACTGAGCAGATTTCTTCACGGAATGGGGTCTACCCAAAAACATTTCAGCCCCTCCCAAATTGCGGTCGTCATAAAGACAGGTTTGTCGGTGTCTCCCTTCACCTCCCAATCAGTTTTTCAATCAGAGATGGTATTAGAAAGGTGTTTCATCACATTCTTGTTGAAAACTTGACCATCTCGTTGATGGAGATGTCCCAATTCCACTATTGCTATTAAAAAATGATTAAACATTACTTTATTAAATAAGTTAAATAAAATGAAGAAATTAAAATTAATAAAAAATAATTACCGCAAAAATTTTAAACCATGTTACGCGAATGTATTGTGGAGTCGAAGTCCAATTCAGGGTCGGCTCGACAAAGTAACTTTTAATGCAATCCGTAATGCTTCGCCCCACTTTGCTATCCACACCAAACTTGAAATTTTTAAAACAGTTGTAAGTAATATACCATTTTAAGGGGGATTTTACTAAAATAGGCTAAAACTTGATTGCAAATACAAATCTAGACCTCAAATTGGGTCAAATGCAAAACTAATTTAAAAGAGTTAGTGAAATTACCATTTTCTTCTTAAGGAACAAACAAAAAATCAGATGCAACAATTACAATTTTAGCCTTCAGTAGTCTACAATTTAAGTCTACATACGAGTAGACTTCAATTGTAAACTGCAATATTAAGTCTACTTTGTGAATTTATTTTACTTTTAATTTTTTTGAATAATAAACTAATTTAGTGAAACATTTATATAGATAATTAAAAGAAGGAATTAAGAAGCACTAAAATTTTAATTTGTGAATTAAAATAAATTTAAATTTGTGTGTAGGATATGTAGAATTTAATTTATTCTAAAATTTTAAAATTTTTTATACAAAAACTAGATGAAATATTTGTATACATAAGCAAATTAGAAGCAAATTAGAAATATCAAAATCAAAATTTATGAAATTAGATATAAATTATTAATAATTATAGTTTAGAGATTTATTATGAAATATATTATAGACTTATTGTAATTTTTTAAATTTAGTTGTAGACTTATTATATGAAATCTACATATTGTAGATTTATTATGAAATCTACATATTTTAAACTGTAAATAAACTCTACTCTGTAGACTGTAAATAAAGTCTACAATTCAAAATTTGAAATTGGAATTAGTGAATAAGTGAACCGAGACTAAACTAATTTAATCAAAAAATTTACCAAGATTAAACCAAAATACCAACGAAATTAAATTGATTTGTTACTAAACCAACATTAAACTAACTTATTTACCCTACATATAAATTAGAATTTCACCTATTATTGGTAAAAACCCTAGCAACATTAAACCAAAAACTCTCTCCTCCACAAGCTGCGGATGAAAACTCTCTCCTCCACTCCGATCTGTTTCTCACTGGCGACGGCGTGAGGAGAACGGTGAGGTTAGGTTATTCTTCTCTTTTTTCACCATTCTCTTCGTCATTCTCTGTTTTTATTTGTTCTTCACCATTCTCTTCATTCCTTTTTTGCAGAAAAAAAAAAGTCTTCTTGGCCGCGTGAGGAGGAGGACGGCATGAGGTTATGTTCTTCTTTCTCCTCTCTCCTTCTTCACCATTCTCTGTTTTCACCTTTCTTCACCTCTCTCTTTTTTTCATTCATTTTTTTGCAGAAAAGAAAGGTCTTCTCGCCGGCGTGAGGAGGAGGAGGATGGCGGCAAGACCACGAAGGGGCGAGACCATGGAGGTTCTTCTTCTTCCTCCTCTCTATTTCTTCTTTCCCTCCTTTTTTCTCCTTCCTCCTCTTTCTTTCTTCTTTTTTCTTCGATTGAGGTTTTTTTCTTACAGGTTTCTTCTTCCTCTTTATGCAGATGTCTTCTTCCTCTCAAGGTGTTCTTCTTCCTCACCTATTTGTTCTTCCCTTTGTTCTTCTCCTTTATATCTGTCTTCTTCTTCACTAACAAAACCTTTTTTTTAAGGTTTGACAAGTTTAAGGTTTTTGGAGGTTAAAGATTTTACAGAATTTTAACAGAATTTTACAGATTTTTACAAATTTTACAGATTTTTTTGTGTTCTTACAGATTTATTTACTCTTACAGAACCTTACAGATTTTTTTGTGTTCTTACAGATTTATTTAATCTTACAGAACCTTACAAATTTTTACATATCGTTTAGTCAATGTATACATGTTGAGACTTTTGGTTTTAGTAAAACCTTCGTTACTTCTTTTTCAGAGTCTGCAACATTTGTAGTTTTAGACAATGAATGAACCAAACTTCAACATTTTGGCATTACTCTAATTTTAGCAAATTACGTAGACTTTTTTAGTCATCATCACCACTTGTTCTTCTGTTTTTACTATATTTTGGTTGTTAATTTTTCCTCATATTTTTTTTTTCTTTAGTTTAAGATAGTTGTTAGAATTTGTTTTATTTGGTTTAAGATAAATGTTGGTTAGTGTAATTTGAGTTTGCAAATTGTTTGAAAATTGTTGTTAAGATAATTGTTGATGTCTCTTGTAGACTTTGTGTACAGATTTTTCATGTAGACTTCCTTTGTTAATTTTTAATGTAGATGTTTCATGTAGAGTTCAAGTAGAGCTTGGTTGTGGATTTCTTGGGTAAACGTGTGTATTTAAATTGCAGATTGAAATTGTGGATTGAAAGTGTAGACTTATAATGTAGACTTATAATGCAGATTCTCATTTAAATTACCTTGATCGTTTACATGATATGGAGATTACAAAGTTTCTTTTACGGTGGTTCACAAAGGATGCAGAACCAGTACCACCAGAAAGAAGTATTAATTATTACGGTGGAAACGCGAAGCTCATGAATGCATTAGCTAATGCATTAAGAGAAGACGAATGGGATGAACTACGCAATTCGAAGCTTGGTGAGTTTGTGAAGTTTCACGAGCTGAAATTTGTTTGGCAATCAAGAATTGTTTTTCACAATATGTACATCTGTTTTTAGGTGAAATGTGATCACAATATTCTAGTGCTTCATATAACTTAATGTTCAAGAAACTGAAAAATGTCTACTAAACCATAGTAATATATTAAGTAGTGACAGTTTGGTATTCTAGACATCATCTCTTGATTACAAACATAGTATCCTAACAAAATATTAAAGTAGTCTTTCTTTCAGAAATAAAAAAAGTAGCTTAATAACATAGACTTCATCTGCTGATTTAACATGTAGCTTCACACGGTAGACATCGTTTGCTGATTAAAAATGTAGATATAAATTTTAGTCTACAAATGCATGATTATTTCACGATCAAACCTGTGTGAATTGTAGATAGAATATATTAATTGAAAACTAAAGAGATAAGAATTCAAAAAATCTGTGACAAATCATAAGTTAGAGCTTACACAATCTTAACATTAACAAGATCATTACATAATTGTCGTTGTAGACTGTATTTTACGTCTACTGGTGGTAGACTTAAAACGAAGTCTACCATCAGTAGACATAAAATACAGTCTACAAGAAATGAGTTACATGCCTAATTATTTCAAAATTTTGTTAAACCATAAATATAACACATAAACATGTCAAATTTATACACAGACAGACAACTGGATAGACACACATGGAAAAAATTCTAAAAAAAATTTCAAACATTATATATAAGTTATAAACTTAGTTTTAATGAAATTGTTATCGTAGACTTTATTTTAAGTCTACTAAATGTAGAAGTAAAATTAAGTCTACTAACCATAGACAAAAAATAAGGTCTACTATACGTAGACCTAAAATAGAGTCTACGATACGGTAGACTAAAAATACAGTCTACTTTTAGGTTAGTTTTGCATTTGACTAAACTTTGACTTTTAGAAGTATACTTCATTTTAAGTCTATGCTCAAATTGGGTTAATTTTGCAATTGACCAATGTGTTGACTATTGAAGTAGACTTCTTTCAAAGTCTACAAGACAGGTCTACAGATAACATCAAATAGTAGACTTCATATGAAGTCTACTGAAGTTAGTTTTGCAATTGACTAACATTGACTTTTGTGTATGAAATCTACTTGAGTAGTCTACAATTATTATTGTAGACTTCATTTAAAGTCTACTTTTTTAAAGTAGATTTAAAATGAAGTCTATTTTTCATTTGATTACGTCATATATCCAATGACGTAAGCTATTTAATTATAGACTTCATTTTAAATCTACAGTTGTAAATGTAGACTTCATTTTAAGTCTACACGATGTAGACTTCATATGTAGATTTCATTCAAAAAAGTCAAACTTGTCAATTGCAAAACTAACCTCAGTAGACCTAAAATGAAGTCTACTATTTAAAATTTTTGGTAGACTTCTCGTGTAGACTTCAATTTTGATGGTCAACACATTGGTCAATTGTAAAAATAACCCTTTTTAACATAGAATTAAAATGAAGTCTACATCAGATTTTTTTTCTACACAAAGAGATATGTGTAGACTTCATTTTAAGTCTACAACACATTGGTCAAATGCAAAACTAACCCATTTGTTGACATGTAGACTTCATTTTAGGTCTACATGGAAATGTAGACCTAAAATGAAGTCTACTCTCTGCAAAAAATCGAAAAAATAGTAATGAGTTAGAGTGAGCTTGTGTTTACCTTCAATTATTACCCAGAAACTTGAGGAAACCAATAACAAACGAAGCCCAAACGTTTTTTTTTATCTAAAACACTCAAAAACAATGAGATCTAAGAACTTTAAAAGTTTTCAAATGCAAATGAGAGAGTTTTTTGTATGAAATTGATGAGAGAGTAAGAAAATATGAAGTTTTGTGGGTTAAGTGGGGGCAAATTTGGTAGGTAAGTGAGCATTTAGAGCTCATTTTTGGTTGTTAATGGTGGTTGAAAATATTGAAGATGATGACATTTTTGTAAATAAGTGATTCCAACAAAATATTTATGTCTTTCTAAGTTGTGTTGGTTATTTGAAAAAAAAAACACAAATGGCATTGAATGTAAATATAAAGTGGTTCAAGATTAAAATACAGAAAATTTTAGAGAGAGAAAAGTGGGGGTTATTTTTGAATTTGACCCAAGAAATTGACCTATTTTTGAAACAACTTCTTTAAATAATTGTAATTTAAATAGTTCAAAATAAATATTTGAAAATTAATAAACAAAACTAATAATAAATAGAAAACGTACCAAAAAGTACCCTTAGGTGGATCAATATGCAATACATCCATATTCTCGCGATTTTCATCCACGAGAAGATCCTCCACTCAATATTGTGCATAGGGTGCATCTGGTGATACCATGAGATCCAGATAATAACTCCAGCAGCTGTGGAGGCTAGACGTGATCATCTGGTTGCGGCTGCGGATCTGGTTGTGGTGGAGGTAGATTGTCTGGTGGTGGAGCAGTCTGTGATTGAGTCTCCAGTATCGCCGAAGAAGTCGACGCGCCTGTGAAACCCGAAGATGAAGAAGTGCCCTGAATAAACTCAGTATAATGCAAACGACGTGTATGCTTACGGGAAGCCATCGATCTACAATATTAAAAATTAGAATATTATAAAAAGTAATTAACAAATAACATATACCATAAACAATGAATTTTAAATCAAAATTTCAATTCAATTCTAAAATCTAAATTCCATTATAATTTCTAAATTCCATCCTATTTCTAAATTCCATCTATCATAATTCACTAACAAAAACTAATTCCTAAGTAAAACGAATTCACTAACCAAAACTATAGAGAGAAGAAGAGAGAGTTACCTCATTTTAGAGAGAGGAAAGGAAGAGAGGAATAAGCAACGAGAGGAAGAATCGTGAGTGGGTACATATAGGTTTGTTGTCGTTGTAAATATGTCATAGTTTTGCAACGCGTTTACGATGAAGACGTGCCAACGTGTTTACGACGAATTCATCGTAAAGGCGTTGTAAAATGTTTAATCGTGTTCTAATTTTCTCGCGTTGCAAATTACCTGCAAGTGTTTTATATACATTTTTTGAAAGTAACTCGGCCAAAGCAAATGGTGATAGCCGCTGCATGAACACATGACAATCAAGACTCTTCATCACTGTAAACTTTTGCCCTTGTTTAACACATCTGGAGAGATTCGAAACATATCCATCATGAAACTCCACTTCCGATGCCACCCGACAGAATAACACTATTTTCGCTTCTGATGACAATCTAAATATGAGAATTGGAATTTTGCTATTGTTTTTGATATGCAACTCACTTCTAGCATAAACAACTGGCAAGTCTAACCGTGACGTTTTGCTATCTTTAGTTTTTCCTGGTATGTTCAGTATTGTATGCATGATATTCTCAAAAAAATTCTTCTCGATATGCATCACATCTAAATTATGTCGAATCAACAACTGGCAAGTCCAATATGGCAACTCCCAAGATATACTCTTTTTATGCCAGTTGTGATGTTGTCCATACTGATCTAGCATATTACTTGGAACATGCCAATTACCCCCTCGGGGAACAGTTTCTTGAGCACCATAATAATCAATTTGTGCTTCAATTTGCTCCCCGGATAGATGCGGTGGTGGGGGATCTCATACCTTCACTTTACTCTTGAGCAAGGTCGTGTTTCGTTGGTACAGATGGTTCAATGAAAGAAACCGGTGATGACAATCAAACCAACACGTCTTCCTCCTATATTTCAGTTTAAATGCATCTGTCCTCCCAAGGAAATAAGGACAAGCCAATCTCCCATGCGCTGTCCACCCTGATAATATTTCGTAGGCAGGGAAGTCACTTATTATCCACATAAGCACTGCCTTCATCATAAAATTTATTTTGGATGAGCAATCATATGCTCGAACCCCATGAGTCCATAACTCTTTTAGCTCATGAATCAGGGGTTGTAGAAAAATGTTAAGCTACCACTTTGGATGCTTAGGACCAGGAACTAGTATACTCAGGAATAGAAATTCTTTTTCCATGCACATCCACGGAGGAAGATTATAAGGCGTAAGTATTAATGGCCACAAAGAATACTATCTACCAAACATTCTAAACATACTAAAACCATCAGTGCATAGACCAAGATAAACATTCCGATATTTTAGCAAAATTTCATGTATCGTATTGAAATGTTTCCACGCATTTGCATCTGAACGATGACTGATCTCTCCATCGGTATGTGAATGCTCTGCATGCCATCTCATCGCAGCTGTTGTCCTTTCAGACTGATATAATCTCTTCAACCTATCTGTTATTGGTAAGTACCACATCCACTGATACGGTACCTTCGTCCGCCCACTCCCTTGTGGCTTATATCTTGGCTTCTTATGAAATCGACATTCCTATAACTTATCATCATCTTTCCAATAGATCATACAATTGTCGATGCAGACATCTATCATCTCATAAGGCAAACCAAGACTAAACACCAATTTCTGAATCTTGTAATATGATTCAGCAGACACATTGTCTTCTGGCAAATACTCTTTAAATAATGCAGCCTACAAATCCATGCATGCCTCAGATAACAATCTATTTTAATGTTTATCATCCTAGCTGCCAATGACAATTTAGATAGACCTTCTCTACATCCCTCATAGATAAGCTGGTTTGCAGCATCTAAGATTCCATAAAACTTTTTTGCATCTAAGTTAGGTGCATCAGCAACTACCGGTTTGGTAAACGTATTAGTTTCCTGAAATGCATCTGTGACCATCTCATGCATCCTATCATGCTCTACAACCCCATGATCCTCATTTTGATAACCAACATCATGCAAATTACTCGGTTATGCTAGATTAACTTCAACATTATTATAATTACTACTACTTGCTTCATCATTCCCACCACCATTATGACCTTCCCCATGGTGAAACCAAATGTAATAATGTGGTGTAAACCCCCTATTTAATAGATGATTCCATACAGTTTCAATGCGGGCAAAGTTCATATTCTTGCACTTCCGATAAGGACAGAACATCTTACCTGATTTAAGCGTGATTTGTGTTTGACTGGCTTGGTGCATGAATATATCTACCCCGTTCATATACTCCTTTGTCACGGTTCTGGTAGCATCTCTATGCATATACATCCCCTTTTGTTGCTCGTATATGTCACCACCAAAAGACACTTTTATAACTATTTTTTTTCATAAAATTTTTTATTTTCAAAAATGTTTTTTTTGTTGGTTTGTGTTGTGATTTATGAGAGAGACCTCCAATTTATATAGGTAAAAATTTAACAATGATTTTACAACATCAGGATTTGCAATGATCTAAAAACAAGATTACAAGTAATTTACAACGTATTTTTGAGTTGTAAAAAAATAAGTATGCATAACAAAAAACATATCTAACTAATTTCAAATTTCGTCTTTAAATCGTTGTAATTTTTTTTCGTTGTAATTATCTTGCAATGTTGAGACGTTTTTATGATGAATCATTTATACCATGTCAATACCTTGTTAATTTGTCGTAAAGGAGCATTTACAACGAATACTTTCGTCGTAATTTTACAACACCTTTACGACGAATGTTTTGTTCGTCGTACAAGGGTAGGTTATTCGTCCCTAATTTATGACGTTCCTAATACGTCGTAAATGGACTTCGTTAACCCAATGTTTTCTTGTAATGATTATCATTTTATGGATAACTTAATATACAAATCAAAAGAGGTTTAAATGTTATTGTAGAGTATAAAAAGAGTATGTCTAAGAAAAGGCTAAAAAATCTCAAATTTTGATTCTATATAGATTAATATATATATATATATAATATAAATATAATATATGTGAGTGTATGGATAAACGCATACGTGAAATAACCAAACAGTTCACATAATTCATGCAAGTTTCTTTACCCATTCTCTGTTATTGCTTCTCAATCAACTGTTCTCTGGCTACCTAATCCATTTATTGAACCCCACTGCTCTTCTGTGTCATTTCAATTCTCATGTACTGCAACTATCACAGAGAAAACCAAAAAAACAAATGAAAAATACCAAGTGGTTTTTTGGTTAACCGAGATATTTGGACCGAAGATCAACTAATCTTAAAAAAAATAGAACATATGGTCCAACAAATCGTAGAGAGACAGTATCGACAATTAGTTTGATTCCAGAATTTCTAATGGAACTTAAATAACAACAGTAATTTAGTTTTTGGTAGAACATGAACTCAAAATTAAAGGATTTATGAAACACACTACAAGAAAACCAGTTGGATTCTGACCGGATTTCCAACCGGTACTATCCAGTCTAAAATTTCCAACCGGAAATTGACCGGTCTGACGAAAAAAAAGAAGAGACGGCACAGTCTTTATGACAAGGGTACCACTAGTTTATTCAATGTTTTCTTTTTCATTACTCTTGTGTTTCGGATGGGATTATTAATGTCACGGGAGCTTTATTCAGCTTCCTATTTATACATACACTTCCAACTGCAATTACACAAGTCAGTCATTTCTCTTGAATCACCGATATTGATCACCTCAAATTCCAAACAAAAAAATAACGAAAGTCATGAAACCGAAAGCTGCAGAATCTGTTGCTGCATCATATATTGTTGTCATTAGCTTGTTATGTAGCTATAGCTGTTGTATTCGTGGTGACCAAATGGAGACTAATCATGACGGCCTATCTTACAACTACTACGAGAAAACATGTCCAAAAGTGGAAGAGATCGTGAGATCTTCACTTTCATCAATGTTTATAGTTGATCCTACTTCTCCCGCAGCCTTGCTCAGGCTTATGTTTCATGACTGCCAAGTTCAGGTTCTCTTTCTCTACCCTCAATCTATCTCTCTTTTCCGCTCTATATAAATTCTCAATCTATATATAGGGTCTGGACTCAAAAGTGTTTAACTGTTTATTATATAATCATATGAAGGATTCAAAATTAATACATTTTACGTGAATTAGGATAATATATTTTGTGTAACGCGATTATCTGAACTCACTCCATAAGAGAATTCTCAACCACCTTTCGACTTATTCAATTTATGTTTATACGACAAAATGAAAGATTTAAAACGTTCATGCATGAAAAATTCAATGTTAATTTTATGTCAGCCACAAAATTTATTATCTTTTTCCTAATAAAATAAGTAAGAAATTTTGGTAGCCATATCCATTAAAAGAGAGATGGATTGTTCTCCGCATTTAATTCATCCCATATATAATTGTGTGGCTACTGCAATAGGGCTGTGATGCATCGATCCTAGTCGAGCCAAGTGGGGACCATCAACAGTTCACAGAGATCGATTCAGCGAAGAACTTCGGAATCAGAAAGAGGGACCTCATTGCCTCTATCAAAACCTCACTCGAGTCGGAGTGTCCTCAGCAAGTCTCATGCTCTGACGTCATCATCCTAGCCGCCAGAGAAGCCGTGGCTCTCACTGGAGGCCCACTCATCGCCGTGCCCTTAGGACGGAAAGACTCAGTCTCCACTCCTAGCAAACACGTGGCTGACTCCGAACTCCCTCCCTCCACTGCTGACGTTGACGTTGTCTTAAGTCTCTTTGGTGCCAAAGGCATGTCCATCGAAGAGTCCGTAGCCATTATGGGTATATTGTTTATCAACGATGGACAAAACCCAATTTATAATACAAATTTCCACACCTCAAACCCAATTTATGACCATATTTAAGATTTCTTGTTTGTTCTGTTGCAGGTGCACATACATTAGGAGTGACACACTGCAACAACGTATTATCACGTTTTGATAACGCAAACGTGACGAACGAGAACATAGATCCACGTTTCCAAACGTTTTTACGAGTTGTTTGCCCGGAAGTTTCTCCAACCTCCCAAACTGCGGAAGCCACATTTGTTCCCAACGATCAAACGTCATTGACCTTCGACACAGCTTATTACGATGGTGCAATCGCGGGACGCGGCAATCTAAGAATTGATTCAGAGATTGGAGCTGATCCACGCACACGTCCGTTTGTGGAAGCGTTTGCGGCTGATAATGACCGTTTCTTTAACGCATTCTCTTCTGCGTTTGTAAAACTGTCATCTTACAAGGTGTTAATCGGGAATAATGGTGTCATTAGAAGCGTGTGTGACAAGGTTGATTGATGCATGTATATCTATTTGTAATTAATTGAAACTGCTTAATTAGTTTCACATAATATTAAAATTAGTAAAGATTATAAAAATTCAAAACTGGCCACATATTGATTCAATCGATTACTTATTCTCAACGCTCAACTTATGGGCCTCAACAAGTGCTTACTTCTTCGAGCAAAATTGCAGTGCATAATTAATCTGGAAAGTGGTTGGTCAAAACAAATAAATCATTATTTAGAAAAGTGTATATTAATTGTCCAAAGACTGGAGTGTATAAGTAACATATTACCCAAATATATGGAAAGATTGTTACTGTATACATACATACCGAAAAAAGTTTGATTGAAATACGTATATACTTGCATATTGCAAAGAAAGATAGTAAATAACAATCAATCAAACAAATATTGAAGAATATTGGGTTCTTTGAAAACATGATTTAGCTTTCATTGTAATGATAATATTTACAAGTGCGCAACAATATCTGGATCTCAAAAGACGGCGATTGTACGTAGTAATATATAATGATCTTGGAGGTCGGAGTTTAGTACCAGCTGATTATTGGTCATTCCTGTTGGTGGTGGTCACCTCACCGTTAGCCTAACAAAAATCCAACACGGTTCAAGGTACATTTTGGACTTCGGATAAAGCTTATCTCGGCCCAAAACTCAACTTGGTCTATCTTAGACCTCGGTCCAAAGCCCATCTCTAATCTCAGTCCAAAATCTACCATTCAAGACAAACAAGAACATAAGAAATTTTCCATATTTCAAATATGAAATATTTCCAAAAATCTATGAGTATCTTTTAGAGATAATATTAATCTTCCTATTAGAAAAAAGAAATATTACATTGTAATATAGGTCTAAACTTTTTTTGTTCATCTATAAATAGAGGAAACTACATTCAAAAAGAGGACATAGGGAATTCGACACACAACTCATACACATTCTATTATTGAATAAACACAACTCTTTACTCTTTTCTGTTTGTTTCCTTAAAGACTGTAATTTTTACCTATATCCCTTTACAAATAATCAGAATTAGAGTTTACCACCATATTATGATAAATCCGGTTTAAACAATTGGTGCTAGAAAGAGAGACAATGAAAAAAATTCTTTAAGCGAAGATGACAAAAAGAATTTTTCACAAATAAGGAGTTCGTTATTATTCAAGATAAGTGTCTTTCATGCTTTCATCAAATCGTCACATGATTATGGTTCAATTGCTCGTTATTTTGAAGTCAACTGCATCTTCTATATAGCATAATAATAAAGTAATCGATAGATAGTTTTCTTTGTGATGCATCCTTTATTTGTTTCGATACCATTAGTCTCATGGTCAAGTATGGCTGCATATTATCTTTTTCACAATTGTCATATCGATAGCAAATTATATCATGGCTTTACTTTTTAGGTTTCTTATCGACTTATAGACTTATCGAAGAATTTCTTTTATCGTCTTGCATATTTGGGTTAATTTTTCCGTAATCAGTTCAACTGTTATAATTGTTTGTATTCCTTGTTTTTGAAGACTAATTAATCATAGTTGCTAACCACTTTAATTTTTATTTTCTTCCCAACAACGAATGACATCAAGATACGAAATCACAAGAATCAACTACAAACGAAACTCCAACCTACAACCAAGATAAGTATATCTTATGCTTTGATTGATTCATGCTATATAATTCTCAAATCATGCTTGGTTATCGGATTGCAATCATGCCTATATTTTTGATATCTAATTTCCGATAGTTTAGTCACTTGCTATATCTTATGCTATGTTGATTTGATATTACGTGGTAGTTTGTGAACCCTTAAATATAATTTATGAGCAACGAATCCATTTCATACCACCTTTGATCTCATATTTTAAATAATTTTGTTTACCTTTTTGCATTTGTTTATAACCTTTGTTGACGTGTCGGATGTTTTCTTAATTTTAAACTGATTCGATCAGCAAGTATTAGTTTCAATCGATTCTTAAATTTTATTTTATCATTTTTCGAAGATGAATTGTTTAAATCTTTCGAAGCTGAATTATTTTATCATCAATCGAAGCTGAATTGTTTTCGATTCAACTATGATTTCCAATTTTTTTAAAGCCCTAGCAGCCTAACTGTAATATATCGGTATAGCAATTTACCGCCTTTCTTTAATATTGCTGCTGATTTATAACATGCGTTTCTTACATGATTCTTGAACATTAGTCAATTGATTTTTGATGACAATTATTGTTTATCTTTTAGAGGCATAACATCGAATACTTATTTCGGTGTACAATCTATCCTTATGTTTTAAAATATGCATTAATTCCTTGCCAGTTATTCATGTTTATGATATATATGTACTTTATTGCTCTGTAAATCTAAAACCGAGATATCTTCTTGTTTTAAAAAAAAAACAGGAAAAGAGAGGCCGAGACCCCTACTCTCAAAAAGCCAAGTCTTAAAATTTCGCCAGAGTTTGAAACCTCGCAAAACTTTTATGGAATCTTAAAACCTCTTGAAAAGGCCGAGATCCTACTCTCAGAAAAGTCGAGTTTGCGGGATTGCTCTCAAAATTTATTCCGAGTCTTCAAATCTCGACAATGGTCGAGACCCTACTCTTTAAGCCGAGTCTATAAATCTCGCCGGATCTTAAAATCCCGCTCGTAATAGCCGAGTCATTAAACCCTCGCACGATTCAAAGCCGAGTCTAATCTTGCCAAGTCAAGTCAAATTCTTGTACCTTTTAAGCCGAGTCTTAAAATCTTGCCGAGTCTAAAAATCCCACTCACTATAGCCGAGTCTTTAAATCTCGCACGATTTGAAGCCGAGTCATAAAATCTAGCCGAGTGTAAAGTCTCGCTCGATCTAAGCCAAGTCATAAAACCTTGCCGAGACGGAATTCTTGCAAATAATAGAGGCAAGTCTCAAACCCCCTAAGCCAAGACCAAGTTCTTGCATCTCATAAACCGTAGATCTAACTCTCACAATTAGGCCGAGACCAAATTCTCGCAAATACGAGATCTAATTCTCACATTTGGCCAAGACCAAGTTCTCGCAAATACGAGATCTAATTCTCACATTTTAGCCGAGACCAAGTTCTCGCAAATACGAGATCTAATTCTCACATTTAACCGAACCAAGTTCTCGTAATACGAGATCTAACTCTCACATTTAGCCGAGACCAAGTTCTCGCAAATACGAGATATAATTCTCACATTTAGCCGAGACCAAGTTCTTATAGTATGAGATCTAATTCTCACAATTATGCCGAGAACAAATTCTCACAATTATGTCAAGAATAAATTCTCGCAGTTATGCCGAGACAAAGTTCTTGCAATTATACCGAGACCAAGTTCTCGCAATCAAAGCCGAGACCACTTCTCGTATCTCGTAAGCCGAGACCAGTTTCCACAGTGAAGCCATGCCTAGTTCTCGCATTTTGCAAGTTGATCTCTACTTCACACACGTGCATGCACCTTGCACCATTTTGGATTTATGCTGGACCATATTATTTATTCGAAATTCGCCGAACTCAAATACATTTTCCTTCGGCGAATTGGGGGGGACTATTGTTGGAGGTGGGTTTCACCCCACCCTTAGCCCAACATAAATTCAACACGGCTCAAGGTACATCTTGGACTTCGGATAAAGCTCATCTCGGCCCAAAGCTCAACTTGGCCCATCTCATACCTCGGTCCAAAGCCCATCTCCAATCTCAGCCCAAAATCTACCATTTAAGACAAACAAGAAGATAATAAATTTTTCATATCTCATATTTGGAATATTTCTAAGAATTTAGGAATATTTTTTAGAGATAATGTTAATCTTCCTATGAAAATGAAATATTACATTGTAATCTAGGTCTAAACTTCCTATATTCATCTATAAATAGAGGAGACTACCTCCAAAAAGAGGACATATGGAATTCGACACACAACTCATACACATTCTATTATTGAATAAACACAACTCTTTACTCTCTTTTTTTGGTCTCCTTAAATTTTGGAATTATTACCTATTTCCCTTTACAAATAATCAGAATTGGATTTAGCATCGTATTATGCTAAATCCAGGAACTCTTCCTATTTACATTGCATATCTTTGGTCGGACTTTACATTTCTGTGATTTTAGTTGGGGAAATGAAGATCATTATTTGATATCTACAAACAGCGTAGAGACAAAGAATTTAGATGCACAAAATGCAAATGGAAAATACAGAAATATGGACCTTGCAAGCTCACAGGCATGTTTGATATATGCTTTTCATGGAATTTTGATTTATAAAGCTGGTCTGTCTTTTTTTTTTTATGTTACAAAATTATAATAATTTTACGATTGTTTTTTATGTATATTATTATAGAGAACGGTAGATGAAAACATAAAATCAAAATCTATTATGAATAGTTGAAATAGTAAAAGGAGTATAGATTGAGAAAATGGTCGGACAGCTAAGGAAGATCGCTCTCCTCATCAGACAAAATATTACAATGCAGAATTTCTCTGTTCCTCTGCAACCGGACAGGACACGTCCTTCATCGTCTCTTGCTAACATGAGCTTTTCATCTTATCCTGCGCTTAACATCTTATCGTACGCATCTTCCCTTCCATTAAGACCTAGGGTTTTCTTTTTTCTCTCTCCCATCATTCATTCTCCCCGATCTATATCCATCTCGTTACATCCCCAATCCCGCTCCTTTTCTTTATATTTTTATTTTTTAATCGAACTTCCATAGGAATATTCCCCGAGTGTTACGGTTCTGAGGAGTGGGTTTGGGGTTTGGGTTTCTGAGAGATGTTGAATGTCAGGTTCATTGATGAATCTGTTTTCTCTCTGCTTCAAGCCATTCGGGCACATCTGTGATAATTCCGAGTCTGGATCGGGTGCTGGCGTTTCTGGCGGTAGCGGTGCTGAAGGCAAAGACGGACTTCTTTGGTTCCGTGATCTCGGTAAATATTGCGGCGGAGAATTCTCCATGGCCGTCATTCAAGCCAATCAGGTTCTCGAAGACCAAAGCCAGATCGAATCCGGTAATTTCGGCACTTTTATCGGCGTTTACGACGGTCATGGTGGTCCTGAAGCTGCTCGTTACGTCTGCGATAATCTCTTCAACCATTTTCGAGGTTCGTTTTTCTTCATATTTGTTCGATCCGGTTCCTCTATTCGAGCTTGAGTAAAATTGGATGTGGTTTTGGGGAATACATATACTAGTCCGTTGACTTATATCTGAAATTTTGTTCAAATCTCGTGGATGAAGATGGTGATTGGTCAACAAAGTTAGGTAGTTTGACTTTTTAATCTCTTTTGGGGACATTTAGGTTCCCATTTTGCTAACTGTAAGTCCCTCTGTTCTCTATTATTAGAGCTACAGTCTTTTGGCCACATTACTCTTTACTTTTTAAGCTTCACACTGTGTGTTAGTGAAGTGAAAAATTGGTAGAATTTGAGATACGACTATGCTTCTATTTTTATATGAATTAGTGTGAGAATTATATGTATCATGTAGTTTGATACTTGGGAGTTGTTGCATTTACTTGCGGGTCCTTGGCTCTTGCATTGATTGTGGAGTGTCCTGAGTTCTTATCACGCTTAAGCTATCTTAGGAGTACACTGTACATTTGTGAAAGGAGGTTGAGCCTCTCTTATGTTGGGATTGCTTAGGCTTTCTGATTATGCAGAAATATCAGCGCAAACGCAAGGAGTTGTGACAAGGGAGACAATACAAAGAGCCTTTCATGCCACTGAAGAAGGATTTGCTTCTATTGTGTCTGAGCTATGGGAAGAAATTCCAAATTTGGCTACTGTTGGCACTTGCTGTCTTGTTGGAGTGATATATCAAAATACTCTTTTTGTGGCTAGCCTTGGAGATTCACGGGTTGTTCTCGGTAAGAAGGGCAACAGTGGTGGACTCTCTGCTATCCAGCTGTCAAGTGAACACAATGCCAACAACGAGGATATTCGTTGGGAACTCAAGGACTTACATCCTGATGACCCGCAGATTGTTGTGTTCAGGCATGGAGTCTGGAGAGTTAAGGGAATCATTCAGGTAGTTTCTTACTCCCCTGGCACTTCAATTGTGTTGTTAGTTTCCCAAAGAAAAACAAAAAGATGCAAACTTAGACATAACTAGGTTCCATGTTCTGATGACTCTTGTTGCAAGAAGCTAGAAGAACCTCACTAGTACCTGCAGCTTAGCACTGTCACAGAACAGCAGGATGGATTGGTTTTTTTTCCTTCTTTCTTTGACATATTTCCATGGCTCAAGTTGTTGTGCTTTTATTTCCTCTTGAGTTTTACTTTTCGTTATTGCTAGTTGTTTGGTTTTTGTCTGAATATTTATTGGTGGTACTTCTGGCTTCCCATGCTCTTTTGCATAGACAGAGATAGATTTCTTTGTTTTATAGTCTTCGAGTGGTTTTATCGTTTTTCTTATAAGCTATAGAAAAGTCCATTAGAGGTGTTAGAAGTCTACTCCTTAAAACATAGGAGAATTGGGAAGCAATGTGATAGTTTATAAGCCAGGTTGATGATGAACACCATACCTATGCACTAAACAAGCTAGATATCTGACTAACCTTCATTATGATGTCTTCTAGTTACCAATAGTTAATCAGCTTTAGCATGCAAGAATTAGGGTATTCAATAATGCTTTGTTTTAGTAATCAACTTTGATCAAATGTTTATATAGGTTTCGAGGTCTATAGGAGACATGTACATGAAACGGCAAGAATTTAACAGGGAGCCGATCAATCAAAAGTTCAGAATTGCAGATCCAATTAAGAGACCTTTAATGTCAGCAACACCGACCATACTCTCGCATCCTCTGCACCCTAATGATTCGTTTCTCATATTTGCATCTGATGGTCTTTGGGAACATTTGAGTAACGAAAAAGCAGTCGAGATAGTTCATAACCATCCCCGGGCTGTAAGTTTCTAGTTTAACTTCTCTGTTAGACAAGTGATTGACTTGCATTAGTAGTTTACCCATATTGCTGTTCCTCACATTAATGATCTGATTTAAGGTTTCATGATTGGCATGGATTAAGTTTTAGCTTGCAGTTAAAGTCATAAAAATCTGAATCATTACAAGAATTCTTGATTGTGTAGTTTGAATTGTTGCACTGCGTTTTCTGTGTCTGTTCAGGGAAGTGCAAAGAGACTGATAAAGGCGGCTCTTCACGAGGCAGCTCAGAAACGTGAGATGAGATATTCGGATCTAAGGAAGATTGACAAGAAAGTAAGACGCCATTTTCATGATGACATAACGGTTATAGTTGTGTTCTTGAACCATGACCTCATCTCCAGAGGCCACTTCAACTCAACTCAGGACTCACCACTCTCTATCAGGAGTGCTCTTGAACACTGAAAAACAAAAGCATCTTACAACAATGTTTCTTCTTACTTGGTTTATATGACTTTTGCCTAGACAGTAATAAAAAGCTGGGCAACATCTGAAAAGGAAAATGAAAACACGAAATCGTACGTAATGAGTATCTTGTATTAAGCGGCTATGTTTGACTCTTGTTTCTTCTCTTCACGTCTGCATAGTTCTCTTCTCATGAGTTGCTACTTGCCAAAAGACTGCGCGCTGTTTTCTTGCTTTGTCATACATGCGACTGTAACATAGATATGTTCATATAACCCATACCATTTTCCAATGTAACCATACCGTTTTCAAGTTTTATGTTATGAAAAATTGTGATAATTTTTGTCTGGCTTTCTTTATCCATTGTAGGTTATGCCCACATTTAATCACATATTGAATCCGATTGGTAGGTTAAAAGTTAATAAGTTTATTATGACTTGTGCGAAAACATTATTGAAGTTATTTTCTTTTTCTTTTATTTTGGTCTGAGAAGCTATTTTCTTTAGGCCAAACTTTTGGCTTTGATAAAAGGCAAATCCTCTTGATCATCCTTCTCTGAATAGTATATGTGATATATCAGAATATGAACACCCGATGACTGGGAAATTTTACTGGGCAAAACTCCCAAGTCAAGCAATTTGTTTAACTCATGTCTCACCACCTAGGCCCTGAATATGATTTCTGAAGTACTAATGAGACTCTTCTAAAGTGATGCAGCTAGGTGGATCTAGAGTTCTGTAGTAGATATTTGTTGTCTTTATAACTTTATATTTGGACTGTATCCAATGGAGTATCTAGAAATTTTATTCACTAGGACAAAAATATATAACACAATAATACCTTATAAAATCACCGATAAATTCTTAAAAAAAATACTTCAATGAATTCTTACAAATATACCATACACTCATTTATCATTTGAAATTCTTTTGTCACTTCTTCATTTGAAACTGATTCAAACAACTTGTTTTCAATAAATTACACAAAATTATCACTTGAAAAATGTCTCCAATTCATTTGTTGGATTGTCTTCACACCAGTTATATTGTATAGAAACATCTCTCAACATTTGTTGTGTAATATGTTTTTGGATTTTTAACATCAAAATAAATTATAAATAGATTATCAAGATGATAAATAAATTATAAGTTGAAAATAACAATTGATAAGAATAAAATACATTATAAGAAAAATCTCATTTTTGATATATTGGGCAGGCAAAAGTACATATATAGTCAAAGAAAAATAAAAAGAGAGTTAGATAAAAAAATAGACGCTTAGAGTTTTGTAAAAATAATTAGTTTAGATTTTGGATTTATTTGGGTTTGGCCTTATATATAAAGAAGAAATGTTTTGATTAAGTGAGTGTTTGTCTTTAATTATGGGGGAAATTTTTTTTTAATGGTGGGATTATTTAAATTTAGTAAAAAATCACATAATAGAATGACAAAAAAATTTACTGGTGACACATGCCCCCATTGACAACAACCTACATCCGCCATTGACTGTATCAATACCATTGAACCCTTAATTTTTGATTACGAATAAATATGAGACTACATAGACACATTGTCAAGATGTAATAAACAAATGTATAATGGAAGAAATAAAAGAAAAATCAGATTAAGCTTTCTAGGCTGCATTATCCATCAAAAAGAAGTTGACTGTCAATCAACCTCTCAGAGCCCAGTGCATATTCATCATCTTTTTCTTCTTATTTCACGTTAACCAGAAGGTAATTATTCAAATACAAATACAAACAAAAACGTTGGATTAGGATCCTCAGCGTAAAAATGCTTATAGCTTTTCATCAATAATAAATCAGGTCTCAAAGATTTTTCATGCCATCATAGGATCCTCTTCAAAGTTCACCAACTCTAAATGAAAACTAAGCAAATCAAACTTAAAAACATATTAATAAAAAAAACAAAAGTATAATGATAAATATAGCACGAGCTTATTCGCTATGCCTGATAAACATAAGCGAAGCGACTCAACGCCCCTGCATAAATTTCTCGCCCCTCGAGTAAAATCGACGACTGAATTTATCCTATAAATACTGAAATTCTACAGGAAAATCAATCTGAGAGGCGAATCCAATCAGCTAGAGAAGATTGTACGATGATAAACAAACATGAAAAAGATAATCAAGAGCATACAGAACACCCTATTGCAAGCGAGAGAGCGATCGAGTGTTTAGCCCTCGCAGGAAATGTTCATATATATATAACATAAGGATCTAAGAATTAGGGTTTTTCTGAGGGTGCAGTTCAAACAAAATGGGCCTCAATAGTTTATTAGTAGGCTTTTCTTCTTTCACTAAAGGTCTGACTCAGTTAAAGCCCATAATCTTGCATGTGTCATTGTGTCCAGTGCAAAGATGTCCGTCCGTGTCTATTTCAAAACATCATTCGTCAAAATTTCTACTCACTATGCTTTACTTATGTATGATTGTTCCCTTTTTTTATATGTACTTTTTTTGTGGTTTATTATGCTGCTATGTAGAGAATACTAAGGGTGTGACGGAGCGGATATCCGCCCCTTTTGATGATATCCGTATCCGTATCCGTATCCGGGATATCCGTTATTTTGTGATCCGTATCCGTATCC
>OVAX01000996.1:0-57471 GCA_900406405.1 Lepidium africanum | reverse complement strand
ACCATCATCTTCATCATATATTGCCCATATTTGCCTAGCCTCGAAGGACTCCTCTGATCTGTTTTTATCAAAGTCATGAAAGTCGGAGTCTGGAACTGTTATTGGTCCGTTTATTTTTCGGACAGGCTGATGTCCTGATGGGACAGAACTTCCTATTCTAGATACATCATCCTCTACCTTGGAGGATGCATTTATTTCATCAAGGCGAGTGGCGTCCTCTGTAGCCGCCGCTGCCGCTGCCACTGCAGCCAATCTCATAATCTCTAGTCTTTGCTGAATATGTGTTTTAGCTTTGTTAATCAATAGCTTCCGTGTATCCAATTCTGTTGCAGCAGACCACCGCTTCATTGAACCATAACTTTGCCCAGGATGCTTAACAAATCCATTACCAGATGAGCCTAAACTAACATTCCTCTTCTTCTCAGGTCTGCTAGCCTTAATCACTGAAGGATCAGCAGACCCATTGGGTGGACTCGGATATATCAGATCAGAGGATGCACCTTTCATCAAGTTTGTCCTGTCAGAGCCTTCTTTAACTTTTTTTCTTCCCCTACAGACTACTCCATTGGTGAGCTTATAAGGATATCCGTTGGATAACGAAGACATGCGGTTTGACTCCAGATTCCCAGGAGAGGTTCCCACATATGAGTTCCAATCATATGACTCATTTGTAACATATTCATATCCATGTGCAGGATACTGACCTAAGAAATAAGTGGAATTGGTAGGCATGCGTGAGATGGCATCATAGCCATGACCTCCATAACCATTATTTGTTGTATGAGATGGAGAGGCATATTGAATTGATGCACTAATAGGAGCCGGTCCAGTCTCCACAGCAATAAATGCTCCTCGGCAATTTTTACAGGACAGCCTCTTATTCACATACTTCCGCAGATACTCGTACTGAACTTTGCAAGAAGTGCATACAGTCCAAAAAGTATCAAGTCTTTCTGCAGCTGGGGGACAACGATCAAATCCTGCAGTCAGTGGGACATACTCTGTGCTGCTCTTCTGAACCACCGTGGAGTCAATAAGTTTCTTTCTTTTATAATAAAAAGTACTTTTTTTAAACTCATTAGACAGAAAATTCCACGCTTCAGATATGATCTGAAATGCCCCATGAGCTCCGAGGCATTGGTTCTTGTCAGGATGAAGCAATACAGCCATCTTCTTGTACTGTTTTTTGACCTCTCTCTTTCCAGCTGACGGTTTTAATCCAAGAACTGCATAGTAATCAATTTCCCCACTGCGTCTACTCTGAGAAGCTAAATAAACTTCATACGTAGTAACCATTTGAGACAAACCCTCCAAGTCAGGAAAAAGCGATTTCGCCCTCAAAGCATAACTCCTAGCCCCTGTAAAATCTTTTTCAGCAAATCTTCTCTCAGCGATCTGCTTCGCCTTGAGAGCCTCTTCTCGATATGCTTCCATAAATGATAAGGTCAATATCACCAACAGTTATGCAAAAGGAAACTAAAACCGTTCTGGCAGGCTAAATCGCTCAAAGTCTTCCATATACAAGCATCATCTGCAAGCATTTTACCAGAAAAAAATTATTATCCTCAGTTACACTAAAGCAGAATCCAATACTCAACCAAATAATACAACAAGAACGCCAAAAATAGAACCCATCCCACTCACTAAAAAAAAAATACTTAGCTCAAGGTGTACACGAATCAACTTGGAATTCAATATCAATCTTTAGCTTAAAACCAGACAGAGTCTTATAACTAGAAATTAGAATCCACTTCTCGAAGCTCCGTATCTAGAAACATTAATTACTTAGAATCTGTACCACTACGAAAATCTCCGGCTTACAAAAGCCCTTGAGTAGATTTGAGCATCTTGAAGTCAAAGACAGCTTAACATTTCTGTCCGTTTTCGACAAATTTTCAGTTGAAACAGTTACAGCCTCAAATAAAAACTAGTAACTTTCACAAAAGAATCATAAAAATAAACCTGCTCCTAAGATTTACAATAAAAGCCCTCTACATGGATTCGCTAAATTTCAACCTAATTATTCACAATAAAAAAAAAATCGATTTAATGAAGAATAAGGTAGCGATCTTACTGGGATTTTACGCAGATATGGAAACAATGCAGCAAATTCTTCCTCAAGAGCTAGAACAGATCAAGCCAAGCGAAGCTTAACACGCGCAAATCCCAAGAGATTTGTGGATCCAGCAAGTAAACTACAGTAAAATTAGGGTTTCCGATGAAAATGAAGGTAACTCAATACTCTCCGTATCACACATCCCGAATGAATTGCCGGCGAAAAACTCGAGATTTGCCGTCGATCGGAAATCGAAAATTTAGGGAATTAACGAATACGAATTTCTTTTTATTTTTATTTTTCTGTGTTTGGTTTAAGTAATTTTCCTCGGTGAAAGTAAACGATGCTAATTTGCTCATAGTACTTCATGCTATCGTGTACAGAAATGAGCAGTGCGCATTTATATATATAATTTTTATTTTTATTGGAGAATTTTTTTTATTATTGTAACTTTTTTTTCTTATTATTTTATTTTTTATTCAATTCTTTTTACTATTTTAATCTTATTAAAATAACATATATCTAACCTTTTTTCTTCGTAAACTAAAATACTACATATTAGTTAGGGAAACTAATTACACGAACCATAATCTATTTCCAGATTCTAGATTCAATGGATAAAAAGAGTTTTCTTCGGAAACCTGGTATTTGTGGAGAGTAAGGGATGATAAAATTTTCTCTAACATTAATTGGAAACTACCTACAATGATGAAATTAGTAGAAACAGTAGCGAAAATTTGGAACAAGGTTGAAAATGGACAGGAGCTAGGAGCTGAGACCAATACAAGATTATGCTGCAAAAGACTCATTACGTGACATATATATATATATATGTACATGAATCTTGCAAAGATTCAGAATATTTGTTAGGTTTGAGGTGGCTTTGCGTAAGATGATTCTTGTATTTGGGCTCGTGAAAACAAAAGAAGCATTTGATCATTACATATCAAATTTTAAGCAGACGATGGCATGTCTGATCTATGAATTTTTTTTGATACAAGCATAAGATATTTCAAGTGTTGAAGATGATGCTGAATTCAGCGGAGTGGCCATCATTTAGGTCTTACTTGGAAAAATATGCAAGACTCGTGAGCCTTTTTTACAACTTTGATCTTACCCTTATTTCTTAATGAGGAACATCCCACATTGAAAAGAAAGTGAATTATATTCTACTATATATAAGATATTCGCTTCTTTACTAACTATAAATTAGCTTTGAATTGGAAAAAATATACAAGACTCGGGAGTCTTTTTTACAACTCTTTTTTATTAGACAGAAAATGAATCCTACTCTAACCTATGAATTTCTCCACTCATTGTAAATTGGTTTTGAATTGGAAACTTATAATTTAACATTCAAATTTCAAAACTAACCTTTTTGCTAGTAGTATTACGCCACCTAACTAACTAAATTCTTTAATATAATGAGACCATGAAGCTTAGAAAAAAAAAAAAGAAAAAAAAAAACTAGAACCATTTTGGAGGCAAAACTTAAAACATGAAAGATAGTCTCCCGCCATTGCCTTTCTCCAATGTTATATGGTTATTGGTTAGTTATAGGTTGAGTTATTGGCAGGGTTTAGAACCTCATTAATGTTTGTTTAAACAAGAAATATGAAGACAAGATTATCCTACTTTCTACTTTATATATACAAATATGCATGTACTTAAGTTCTAACATTTGGTACAACTCATATACTCATGTTTATAGTGACATTGTTAGGAATATGATTTAGTATAGCTTGGTTTTGTTTGAATGAACATGATTTACTTGTTCTTAACTTGTTATTTAACATGTTTGTTTGCAGACTTGGTTAAGAAAGAAAAAAAAAAAAAAGAATGTTGGTCAAGGTATACATCTCACCGTAAAGCCTCTGGAAAGCTTATAAAATCTCCAAGATATACAAACACTCACCCTCACGTCACTCACCGATCAAATGATAGCTCACAAGCTGATTATAGAGACAGATTTCAGCAAGAAAGATCACTTCCCATTCTCAAAAAAAAAATATCACTACCCATGAATTTCTCTCTCTCTCTCAACGTAATCGTAAGTCTTCTCTACACCTCATTAGAGACATACAGTCTTGAAATCAACTTCCCGTTAGAGGTTGTCTTGTACCACATGTTAATTGCCATGTTTTATATCCTCTACTAAGTCCAATGTTACTTCAATGACTTGTAATCACTGCGTAGCAAACCATAATGAGAGTTACCTAATGATGGGATGATGTGGACTATGCAATTGACTACTTATATAAATACAAGTCTTAGACAATGAAATCATCAGTTCGACAAAAAAAAGGAAATGAAATCATCCAGATATACGCACTTTATCATTGAAGGGATTGTAATCTTGATCTTAGAGTTTTTTGAGGATCTGTCTTACTTTACGATTGACACACATTCGAGTTGAGGTATAACTTTTGTGCTGTTCTTTTTCTCATCTAGAAATTCCATCTGAATGATCCGTTTGGAAGATGCATCTGGATGATGTTCTTTTCTTCATCTGAAAACTCCATCTAGATGATACATTTAGATGAAATTATGTTTCTTTGTGCATTTATATAAATTAGTTGGGTATATTTTGTAACCAAATAACTAAAAAGGACATGCTTTGTGTTAAATTGTCTTTTTATGATATGAATTATATTTACAACTAAGTATCAAAATTATTTTTAAAATAACTAATAAAATTGTATATTAATTATATAGTTAAATTTTAGTAAATAATTATTTTATAAACTTAAAAAAAATTATTATTAAACATTTTAATACATAAAAAATAATAAATACTCATACATTTCAATGCATAAAAACATAAAAAATCTTTCAAAAACATAATAAGTATAGAAACAAATTAAAACGAAGAGAGAGAGAGTGAAAATGAGGAGAAAGAGTAAAATGAGAAGAGAGTAAAAAGAGGAGAGAGAATAAAAAAGATGAGAGAGAGTGAAAATGAGGAGAGAGTAAAATGAGGAGAGAGAGTAAAAAGAGGAGAGAGAGTAAAAAGAGGAGAGAGAGTAAAAATGAGGAGAGAGAGTGAAAATGAGGAGAGAGAGTAAAATGAGGAGAGAGAATAAAAATGAGGAGGGAGAGTGAAAATGAGGAGAGAGTAAAAAAATGAGAGAGAATAAAAATGAGGAGGGAGAGTAAATACGAGGAGAGTGAGTAAAAATGAGGAGAGAGAGTAAAAGAGATGAGAGAGAGTAAAAAAGAGGAGAGAGTGAATATGAGGAGAGAGAGTAAAAGAGATGAGAGAGTAAAAATGAGGATAGCAAGTAAAAAAGAGGAAACGAGTAAAAAAGAGGAGAGAGAGTGAAAATGAGGAGAAAGAGTAAAAATGAGATGAGAGAATAAAAGAGATGAGAGAGAGTATAAATGAGGAGAGAAAACAATAAAAAAATAATAATAAAATTATAAGGATATTTTGGTCTTTTACAAGTCCATATATCCAAATGCACCAACCAAACACCTCTGCAATTTTTAAAATTTTTGGATGAGTTTACTAAATCCATCCAAATATTCCATCTGAAGATGAGACACTTAAATGTGTCTAAAAGAATAAAAGTTTTCATCTCCATGGAGCATTTTAATTGACAAAACAACAACACTTTTTATATATAAAGTTTTAACCAATCCACAATTAAGTTCATGTAAATTTGAGAAGTAATTTAAAAATTATTCTTATAAAAATTATGTTTGGCTATTGATAGGATATTGTCCATTCAAGTTTTTGATAAAGAAAATAAATAATATATAATTGCAGAGAAATAAGAGAACCAAACTAATCTAAAATAAGCAAATGGCTTTCGTGTTTTTCTTTATATCAAAAGCCAATAAGCAATGCTAGAAAAAACAATAATGAGAAAGCATTGGACCATGGATTTACTATCTTGAGTGTTAAGTACGATCCTCGTAAAGCTACAGACTTTAAGCTACTTGATGCATTGTGTTTTCTTTATTTCTTTAAAAGTCCGACTATCTTGAGCTCTTCTCTTGTTTGTAAGTAAAAGGGCTTAGAAAGTAAACAACACACAAAAGTTTCATGAATTCCAGACCAAAACTGGAATATGTCTCGCCAGGAATCACTCAGAAATTCACTAAGAAACTAGAGCCTTTGAGTTCATACAACCTTTCTCTCACCTTCTCAAATTAGACAAACTATGTTATGTTTGACAGGTAAACTAGGCTGACTGAATTTGGAATGTTTTGGGTTGGTGAAAGAATAAAGTTGGCTTTGTACGTCTGTTGGAAAATGTTAGTTGGTTGATGAGTACATAGAATTATAGGGACAACAGTTCGCGTTGGACTAAGCTACTTAGCGGCACCGATTCTTAACATGAACTCAAGGTCCAGTTAAATGTATTAACATTGACCGTAAGTTAACAGTTAAATAATGGTGTGATTAGTCCGGAAGAATGACTAATTTCAACAATTTATGTCATGCTGATTCCTTCATGAACTGGAGGATAGTCTAATTTTAATTTAAATGCTAAGAACTTTAAATTATAGACATAAACAAAATAAGATAAAATCAACAATGATCGTTTAGTCAACAGTTAAATTATTGCGATTAGCCATTTTTTAACACTTGTAAAGTGATGTGGTTAGATTTTTGTACTAGAATCAAATTTTATTCCTATAAATTATCACAGTTAACATATTTGTGGGAATAATTTTTTTTTAAGTTTTATTTATTCTTTGTGCAATTTTGAAATTTTATAAATTAAAATATAATAGAAGATTTTGTAAGAAATATAGAATTACTATCAAATATATTGTTTATAGTTATACATTAAAATGAATTTTAGTATCATCGATTTCAATTTTTTTTTAAAAAAAAATTACCAACAATATTACCAATATACATAATCTTTATTAATAAGATAGATTAGAACTATGCATTCTCTTTGCTTTTAGGCTATCATTATTTTGATTCTTTTCAAGACTGTATCCAAGAGATTATCACTAGTGATGCTCTTGGTTTTTCGACTATTCATAGAATTTGTGTTTAGTTTGACTTTTTCCGTTTAACAAATTTGGGAAGCTAACCTTCCATTTTTCGACAAAAAAACAAAATTTGTTATTAAGACTTTTATGTTTAGTTTATCTTTAATATAGAAAAAATTCAAATTTAAAATTAGAAATATTAACAGTATCAAATTACATATATATTTATTAAAAATATATTCTACTATGTATTTGATTTTGTTTTCTGATATTTTATTTGTTATAGTAAATACATCTTAAAAATTCATGCTATAATGTATTTATATTAATAAATAAATTTGGGTATTATTAATATACTTTGTATCATAACTTTGCTATTATTACATGGATATGTACTGTATAATGTTTCATATATCTTAGTCTATTTGATATGATTAATAATACCATAATAATTTTGTAAATGAAGTTTTGTCATATATAGTACATGTTATAAGGTGAATTTAGGATATTGATCGTTTTATCAATCCAATTGTTAATTAAATAATTTAAACAGTAAGATTGTTTAAATTAAATGTGACTTATATTAAAATATAATAAAATACTATACCGCACTCAATATAGTTTTGAATACAATACATTATTATTATTATTATTATTATTATTAATATCATAATAATAGTTATTGTTATTATTACTATTATAACAATAATGATTATTATGTGAAATTAAAAATTATAAACTTAAATGATGAAGTTGGCTATTGTTTATATTGAAAGAAATAATTTTAAGAAAATATAAATGACAATTGATTAACGATTTTATATGAAGTTTGGGACCATCTACAATGCCTAACTCTAGTGTATAAAAAGTAATTTTTATGGTTAATGAAAATACAGTACACAAACATTGTTTTAATAGTTTTTTTAGAACATTGAAAATAAAATATCATAATCAAGAATGTAGTTGAGAGACAAAGATACATAAAATTTTTTAGAGTAGATGTTAAGTCTTGATAAAAGAATTAACAAATACCAAAAGCACAATATAATATAATGTAAGGATGAGTAGGTGTTTGGAGAAAGGGGAATTGATTCTTTCTTGGTCTTAGTTGGGTTTATTTATATATTTTTTTGTCAAAAATTTATTTTTAATATATTTCAATTAAAATTTTCTTTTTTGTAATACCTTCCCCACTTAGATGATGAGATAATCATGGACCCAAAAACCTCAATTTCAAAATGGTGTTCACCAAAAGACAAAAATAAAAGAAGAGAAATGACATTCTTTTTCTTTTTTTTCCTTTTTTTCCTCATAATTATATATTTTTTCTAACTAATGCACTTCTTTTATCCAAAGTCTGATCATTGAGTCCAGTTGGTTAATGAGAAACACCAGCTGGGTCTCTTCTTTAAGCTTCTTCACACAACTTCTCAAATAGAACTAGGAGAAAGAGAGAGAGCTTTAACAATTTACCCTGAAACCATGAAAGAAGATAAAGCTTCGTCCTTTTCTCTTATTGCAACCACTGGGTTTGGCTCATCTTGTCGTCTTGCGTCTTAAGTAAAAAGGAAACCAAACAAAAAAACACCTTTGGCCATCGGGCTGTGTCTCAGCTTCTTCTTCTTCTTGGGGTTGGTTTTAAGAACTCAACTTTACATCATGAGGTTGTTGTTCTCCTGATAGAATTTTGGTTTTGGGTTTGGAGAGATCTGAATTTCTTCAGCTGAATCTGAGATTGGTGTTCTTCTAGAACCTGACAGGATTCAGCCATGTCTATAACTTGTGAACTCTCGAATCTTACTTCAAAGAAGACAAAAGAGTCGAGCAGTGGCAATAATTGGCTAAAAAAGCCTCTCTTCTTCCTGATTTTGTGTGCTTCTTTGGTAATTGTTCTTTGGCTGTCTTCTCGGTTAGGTAGAAACCGGAAAGAGGAGATTGGTTCTTGTAGTGGAGAAGCTAAAGTGTTGTACAGACATCAAAACGTCACCAAGAGTGAAATTCTTGCTTTGGTCTCTTTGTTCTCTGATTCCGATCAGGTAAAATTATCCGAGGAATTGACTTTGTTTTATTGATGAATTGTGCTTCTGAACACTTACCAGATTTGCCTTGAAGTGAAAAACTTTACCACTCTCTGCTTCTCTTATAGGTAATATCCTTTGAATGTCGTAAGGAATCAAGCCCTGGAATGTGGGACAATTATGTTATTACCTGTTCCCTTAATATGCGTTCGGAGGAACCAGAGACTACAGGGATTCCCTGGAATCTTAATCCATCAGGCTTAGCAAATTCGATCTCATCAACATCTCGTATGTGTGATAATCTTGAGCAGGTAAGATTAAGCATTCAATTCTAGCATATGTGGATAATTGCCTTTAAATGTGTTGTGTAGTTCTCACAAAACTTTATTTCAAATGTTTTGGTTATGGGTAGAGTTTACATCAACATAAAAACTCAGAAAACTTGAGAGAAGAAGAAGAAGGGGTGGATCAGGGTTTGACATCTTATTTAAAAAACACATGGTGGTGTCTAGTCCTTGGTGGATTACTGTTCCATAAGATCTTTGTATGTCGTTCTATAGCACCAACTGAGGGAAAAGAACAAGTACATCTGCAAGATGCTTTAGCTCAAAAGAAGCAACAACAAAGTTCTGAGACACCTTCTGCAGGAACTGGTAAATGGAGAAAGAACATGCTTCTCCTTTGTGTCTTTCTTGGAGTTTCCTTTTCCGTTTGGTGGTTTTGGCACACCAATGAAGGGATCCTATTGAAAAGGAGGGAGACTCTAGCAAACATGTGTGACGAACGAGCCCGTGTGTTACAAGATCAGTTCAATGTTAGTCTGAACCATGTTCATGCGTTGTCTATACTTGTATCCACATTTCACCATGGGAAAACCCCATCTGCCATTGATCAGGTGATGTGTTGTTTTTACTGCTAGTACATGTCGTATGTCAAGATATTCATCTTCGGTAATGTAAAGATCATCAACGTCTTTTATATCAACAGACAACCTTTGGCGAATATACTGAGAGAACAAACTTTGAGAGGCCTCTTACAAGTGGTGTTGCGTATGCTTTGAAAGTCCCACACTCAGAAAGAGAGCGCTTCGAAAAGGAGCATGGATGGACGATAAAGAAAATGGAAACTGAGGACCAAACAGTTGTCCAAGATTGTGTTCCTGAAAATTTTGACCCAGCACCTATTCAAGACGAATATGCACCAGTAATATTTGCTCAAGAAACTGTTTCCCATATTGTATCGGTCGACATGATGTCTGGAGAAGTGAGTAACGTTTAGAATTTTCCTTTTCTGTTGCCAAACCAATGTGCCAAACGAGAATAAAGTTTGAACTATTTTTCGCAGGAAGACCGTGAAAACATCTTGCGGGCAAGGGCATCAGGAAAAGGAGTATTAACATCTCCATTTAAACTGCTTAAGTCAAATCATCTTGGTGTCGTTTTGACCTTTGCTGTGTATGACACGAACCTACCTCCAGATGCTACAGACGAACAGCGTATTGAAGCAACTATTGGGTACAAATTTTACTTTAAAGATCGTCTCTATAAATGGGTGTGTTGATGTATAATGATTTGAGGACTGGAATTAAATCTTAGTACAAAAATAATATTTTATTTTGTATATGATCTCTGTTCTAGAAAATCTTATAAAGATTCACCTGAACAGGTACCTTGGTGCATCATATGATATGCCATCACTGGTGGAGAAACTTCTTCACCAACTTGCCAGCAAACAGATGATTGCTGTCGATGTTTACGACACAACTAACGCCTCGAATCTAATCAAAATGTATGGCTCAGAAATTGGGGATATAAGTGAACAGCACATAAGTAACCTTGACTTTGGTGATCCATCAAGGAAACATGAGATGCATTGCAGGTTTGGTCTAACTTAAAGATCTTTCTGTATAATATGTTTCATTTTTTTTCTTTCTTTTCTAATGTATGAAAATGGCAATTTTTATTTATAGGTTTAAGCATAAACTTCCCATTCCTTGGACAGCGATAATACCGTCGTTCTTAGCTCTGGTTATTACTTTTCTTGTTGGTTATATTTTCAATGAAGCCCTCGTTCAAATTGCGACAGTTGAAGAAGACTGTCAAAAAATGAGGGAACTGAAAGCTCGTGCTGAGGCTGCTGATGTTGCAAAGTCACAGGTGAATTTTATAAATCAAATCTCTTGAAAGCTTGAAACCTCTTTTTTGTTACCAAGAGTCTCTTGGTACTGAAATTCTTCTTGTTTTTCAGTTCCTAGCAACTGTTTCTCATGAGATACGGACTCCGATGAATGGTGTCTTAGGTACTGTTTTTACTGATACTTTGTCACTGCATATTTTCTGGAAAATCAGCTGAAAAATTCGAGCATTCTGTTACAGGAATGCTGAAATTACTGATGGACACGGATCTTGATGTGGAGCAAATGGACTATGCCCAAACTGCTCATGGCAGTGGGAAGGATCTTATATCACTAATAAACGAAGTTCTTGATCAGGCAAAGATTGAATCAGGAAAGCTCGAACTTGAAAATGTGCCTTTTGATATGCGTTTTGTTCTGGATAATATATCATCTCTACTATCTGGCAAGGCAAATGAAAAAGGAATTGAGGTATAATATAAACTGCTTGAGCTTTTGTTTTGTAATGTGTTCAAATGGAAAACATGTCCAATGTCTCATGATATATAAATTTCTTGCTACAGTTGGCCGTTTATGTTTCTAGTCAAGTTCCTGATGTTGTGGTCGGTGATCCAGTTCGGTTCCGGCAGATAATTACTAACTTAGTTGGGAACTCGATCAAGGTATTTAATCGTTTACTTCTTTAAAAATAACATACTTCTCTACTACTGTAGTACTCATTTTTCTTTCCTTAATAACAGTTCACACAGGACAAGGGACACATATTTATCTCAGTGCACCTTGCAGATGAGGTGAAGGAGCCTCATAATATTGAAGATGCAGTGCTAAAACAGAGGCTAGCTTTAGGATGCAGTGAATTCGGTGAGACTGTAAGTGGGTTTCCTGCCGTAAATGCATGGGGAAGCTGGAAGAATTTCAAGACATTAAACAGCACTGGGAATCAAAATTCTGATAAAATTAGATTGCTGGTTACAGTGGAGGACACAGGAGTGGGCATACCTGTGGATGCACAAGGCAGAATATTCACACCTTTTATGCAAGCTGATAGTTCCACATCACGAACGTATGGTGGAACCGGCATAGGTTTGAGCATAAGCAAACGTTTGGTTGAACTCATGCAAGGAGAGATGGGGTTTGTGAGCGAACCTGGAATTGGCAGCACTTTCTCGTTTACTGGAGTTTTCGGGAAAGCAGAAACAAATACGTCGATTAGTAAGTTGGAACGATTTGATTTAGCTATTCAGGAGTTAAAAGGATTGAAAGCATTAGTTATTGATAGTAGAAAAATTCGAGCTGAAGTAACCTGTTACCATCTTCGGAGATTGGGAATATCTGCAGACATTGTTTCAAGTCTTAGAATGGCATGCGCCTGTGTCAGGTATTTACATACATTGCATTTCTGTTTTCTTTACTCTTTCTAACTGCTTTGCTTTGCTCATATAACATGAAATGTATAATCCATTTCTAGGTAACTGTGATTGTCCAATTATAGATGTTTAACTGTTACTGTCCTTGCATTCCAAGGTTAAAAAACTGGCATTTGTATAGATCATTATTGGTTCACTAAAAGCATTCTATTTTTTTCTGGAATCTTTGCAGTAAATTAGAAAATTTGGCTATGATTCTAATCGACAAAGATGCATGGGATAAGAAAGACTTTGCAGTACTTGATGACTTGCTTACCTATAGTAAAGAAATTTCTACAAGAGTCCCAAAGATTTTACTTTTGGCAACCTCTGCAACTTTGGTGGAGCGCAGTGAGATGAAGTCTTCTGGTCTCATCAATGAAATGGTAATAAAGCCCCTTCGAATGAGTGTCTTAATATGTTGCTTGCAAGAAACCCTTGTTAATGGCAAAAAAAGGAAACCGAATAGAAAGCGTAGAAATCTTGGACATTTGCTCAGAGAAAAACAGATTCTGGTTGTGGATGATAATTTGGTGAACAGACGAGTTGCCGAAGGCGCACTTAAGAAATATGGAGCTATTATTACATGTGTTGAGAGTGGCAAGGCTGCATTGTCAATGCTTAAGCCGCCTCACAACTTTGATGCTTGTTTTATGGATCTCCAGATGCCTGGAATGGATGGGTAACTAATTATGTTTCAACTTATCCCTTCAGCTTGTTCATTTCTTGAATGTGGTCGGTGGTAATTTTTCTTATATTTGCGCAGATTTGAAGCAACAAGGAGAGTCCGCGATCTGGAGAAGGAAATCAACCTGAAAATAGCTTCTGGAGAAGTTTCTGATGAAATGATTAGTAGATTCAGTAGCTGGCACGTCCCTATATTAGCGATGACAGCTGATGTAATTCAGGCTACTAATGAAGAATGCGTGAAATGTGGAATGGATGGATATGTTTCAAAACCGTTTGAAGAGGAAGTGCTCTACGCAGCAGTAGCAAAATTCTTTGAACCCTGATGAAAGAAAGACTACAAATACATTGCCTTTGTAGGATTATCTATCAACCCGAAGTCAAGTAGTATATCTTGGAACATCCACCATGGCGTGTTATTCAACTTGATATCAAGCCATGAATCAGTCAGTTAGCCATTGTCCATCATAGGTGTATTTTTCTTTTAGACCTCTTCCGGTTGAATATGAGAAGAAACCGCGAAACCACGGTCTTGCTCTTTGTATAGACAGTTTGTCGTCTTTGATCTCCGCCAGTGTGTATAGCAGATATCTGGTGTATAGCTCCATTATATTCTTTCATATAAACCCATACTCTTTCCTCTTAACTGTAAAACAGTTTGCTTGTTGTGTAGTAAAATAGTAATGGCCCTTGATTACATTATACTAGTAAACGTGTTGTTAACTAGTAAATCTTCCTCAAAATGAGTGAAACGCAGATCTGGCACATGATTGCATCTGAAGCAAAGCCAGATTCCCTAGTCCTAGATCTTGAACTTCTGGAGTACTGATTCTATATAAACTAGTTAAATGGGTCAAGTTGCTTTCGTTTCTTTAGCTCTCTCTCATACTTCCACTAGATCAGATCTGGATCGTTCTGCACCACTCATTTGCTTACTTGGAGGAAAATGTCAACTCTCTTGATAAGGATGCTTCTTGCTTTGCTCGTGATAGCAACGACAATTCCTCAACGTTCAGGTAAAAATATTACTTCAAATGTTTAGAGTTATGTCTTATGATCTTATGTAGATGTATGTGAGAAGAGCTTGTATGTTTAAATAGTGGCAGAGTCGGAACAATGGTGTGTAGCGGATGAACAAACACCAGACGATGAGTTGCAGGCGGCTTTAGAATGGGCTTGTGGGAGCGGAGGAGCTGACTGCAGCAAAATGCAGCAGGAAAACCAGCCTTGCTTCTTGCCAAACACGATCAGAGATCATGCCTCCTTCGCTTTTAACAGTTATTACCAAACTTATAAACACAAAGGTGGTTCTTGTTACTTCAAAGGTGCTGCCATGATCACTGAGCTTGACCCAAGTAAGCTCTCTCTTTCTCTCCCTCTTTGAATTGTAGAAGATCGTGAACCATTTCGCATCTGATCCAATACAATAAAACATTCTAATTCCAACTACGTTTTCCGTTAGATATTGGTCAAAAACGTATATTATTGACTAAGAATCTGGATATGATTGTCACAGGTCATGGTTCTTGCCAATATGAGTATAAACCCTGAAAAACAGCAAAGACAAGATGCAAAAAGATGACAAGCTATATGGTTTTGTAATGTTTTATTCCCAAATTACTTCTTCACCCGGAGACAGTTCTCTCATTATTTTTCAATCTTTAATGTTTTTTTTTCATCTGGATTAATAAAAAAAAAAACACATACGGAATACAATACATAAGTTGGTGGTAAATAAACATATCACTAGGAGCATAATCCAAAGAAGAGAAACCACAAATTAAGGAAATATATTACAATCTTTCATTATCTTTCAATCTTTAATATTCTTTTTCCTTTCATCTATATTAATATAAAGAACACTTTCGGAATACAAATATGGAATATATTAGTCTGTTGAAAATAAACATATCACTCGGAACAAAATCCGAAGAACGAAACCACAAATTACAAACACAATAATAAAACTAAATCAAGACGACTTTAGACATATAACTCAGTCATGTGTTCAACAATAATAAAACAAAATCAAGACGTCTTAAAAAGTCTTAAATTTTTCACTATCTTCAACTACATGCTTTCTACTGTACTGAAACTTAAATATTATAAGTGATTTGTCTCTAAGTGAAAAATCATCTGTTATTAAATATGATTTTCTAAAATCTTTTAAAATTCAATATTACTGAGCTAATGTTTTTTCAAAACACAATCAAAGCCACTGTTATTAGAAACATTTTATATGTGTGATTTTAAGGATTTGGAACATTGTATAACAAATCATAAAGATTTCTCCAAATTCATCTAAGATCATTTAAAACCTCATAAAAACTAAATCATTTAAAATTGTTCACAATTCATTATTCAAAACACCTTCCTAAGATTTTCCATGGTATCAAAACTAAATCATGCAAAATTGTTCACAATCTCGTACTATCGCTAAATCAAGAATACTTCACAACAAGTCGTCGTAGCAACATTGGTCTCATTAATTTCACGCAAGTGAAAAAACAAGAGTCTCCATGAATGTAATAAAAATACACACTTGGATCAAGTCAATATACTATATAGTAGCTATAGATATATTGTAGGATTCATTAACATTGTCTTACAAACTCTCCTCTTATTCAAACCCACCTAATGCAAGAAACTATACGGTAATATCTAGATTCTTAGATCATCTCCAACCATTAGAACCCCATCAGAGATTCTTAACATTTTTGTAATGTAAATAATGATTTTTTAAAAGTTAAGAACTCTAGTATAGGTTTTAATTTTTTTGGAGTTCCAATGGTAGAATCCCACTTGAGGTTCTTAAAAAAAAAAGTTAACCTTCAACAATTTTCAAAAACCTGCAACAATTTTTTAAAACCTGCAATTGAAGTAACCATAATCATATAAACTCATAAGATTATATCAACTCATAACAACTGCAAATGAAGTAACAACAATGATTCATTGCTCATTAGAATCCAAAAAGAAATTGTTTACATAGTACCAAACAAAAAATTGTTTACATTGTACAAATAGAAGCAAACTACAAACAGAAAGTCATTCACGAGTTCAATATGTTAGTTATTAGTTTGTTTTTGAGAGTCATTTCCATATCAGAAAATGGTTCTGTTTTTGCAAGGAGACTGTCCAACAACTTGTTTTTAGAAAGCCTCTCTTTCATTGCTAAATCCTTCTATTTTATCTCCACATGCTCTGAAACTCTAATAGAGCATTGCCTTTTCTACCACTTCGGTTGCTTTTTTAGATTTGGTTTTGGAAGTCTTAACACAAGGAGGACGAGCTTGATCCTCATCATGGCTAACTGCCTCTGATGGTGAAGACGACAATCTGATTTGCTGACTCACTTCTTCTGATGCTCACACACGGCTGTCGAGATGAAGATTTAGGCATGTCTCGCCGTCGATTTGAGAGATGTCGTGTTCATCGCCACCAGAGGAGAAGGAACAAAAATGTTTCTAAGAAAACACAAAATAAGAAGTGTCGCGCGTGGTGACTTTTTTTCATAGCGTCCAATAATTGACGGACATGTAGGCGTCTCTTAAAGTTTCTTAAGTCTCTAAAATAGGAAAACGGTAATAAACATATAACCTATTTTTGATTTAATTAAAATCCATTAATTCCAAAGAACCTCTTCTAAGAAACCTCGTTGGAGCTGCTCTTACAACTCTAAGCTCTCCTCTTGCAAACTCTGTTCTTACCATACTCACCTAACTAGCAATGCTCGGTCTCCAGTGCCATTTGATCTGCCATATGTTTAACATTTCACTAGGCGCTAGTCGAGTAGTTGGATAAAGCTTAGCGTCAAAGCAATTAATTGGAAATTATATGGAATATTTTAAAATTTTTATTTAACAATTACCTTTTATGAATTTATGTAGTTATTAGCGATCATTTCTAAATTGTAATAAATTTGGCACAACTCCTAATGTTTGGTTATTAATATGCTACATATTTTTTTTTTTTTAAACATAAGTGCCAAACTATGAAATGGTTTTAGTCTAGTGGCAGGTGGTAAATCTACCTAAACACAGATACTATTTACATTCAGAAATTGAGTCTCACTCCTTACATTATGTTTGAATTTAGCTAGTGTTCGACAAAAAAATCACAAGTGCCAAATTTATTGTCCAATAAATTTGATCAAAATTTTCCAATAACAAGGTTTTTTTTTTGTCCTCACCGATAATAGTTGTAGTTGTAGTAAATATGAAAGCCAAATGCATACTAACTATAAAATAAGGATTTATTTTTTGTAAAAGTTTTATAAATAAGTTGACAACATCAAAGGAAATATAAGGCGTCAAAATGAGAGAAAAACATAAAATTATAAAAATCATGAGTTTGGAGGAAAGTTGTTGTAAAATGTAAACAAAGTTGAGTCGTCTATATTTTCTTCACCACACAGGTGAACTGTTTTTTCAGATGTTGACTTTGATTAAACTTTCTTGAGTTCATTAATGGTCGAGAAAAAAAAAATGGCTTTGCATTTAAGAGATAAAATTGTTGAATACTTAGAGACGTCGAGATTGACACGTACAGTTGCAACGCGTCTCTTAGTCGAATCAATTGTCCTTTTGTTTTTGTTGTCAAACTTTTATTTTTTTTATATTCATCTGTGTTAAGAGATTGTTATTTTTAGGTGAAGATTTTTTTTTTTTTTGGTTGACAAAAATCTTAGGTGAAGAATTTTTCTTCTCTTTGTTTGGAATTTTTCATAACTAATATACAAATAAGGGTTTGGTGAAGAGTTGACTCTTTAAAGTCTCTCAGCATAATTTACACGAATTTATAATAAGTATTAGCTTTTATATCCTTTGCCGATTACATTTTTAGTGACTTAGGTAATTTTCACTAATTTTTGTAAAAATTAGCAGGTTTCAAATCACTTCAAGAATGTAGTAAATAAATTAATCTGAATAATTTAAATATTTATGTCTGTAATTTTTCTACCAGAGTTTAATTTTAAATAGTTAATGGTTCTACATGGTAAACTGGATTAGATTTAATCAATATAATTATTGGCAAGAAAAAATTAACCTAGTAATGTGTATTACTTGTTGTTCCATAACATAAATTTTTTTATAAAAAATATCTCTATGATAAAACAATAATTGATATGTTATTTTAACATAAAGTATTAGACCACTATTATTGGTGGTCTCTAAGGAGTTTTTAGATTAAAATAATTAAAAGTGAGGGGAGAGAAGGAGAGACGGTTTCTTAAATAAGAAATCCAAGAGTTAGGTTTCTAATAACGTGGCGGATTCTGATTGGTAGGTTGTGTTTTTTTTTTCATTTTACAAAAAAAAATAATAATAAAAAAAATAAAAAACTCTTAGAGTTTCTACCGATAATGTTGCTCTTAGGAATGATTGAAATGAAACTAGGAATTTTAAAATAAATAGAATAATAATAAGCTTTTTTCAAAGATTCGTATCTAAGAACTTCAGCTTCTAGAAGGAACATTTTGGGTGGGTCCAAAGTCCGAAAGCGGTCGTTACTTCAAGGCCACGGTGTTTCGAAGTCTGCTTGACATCAAGGCCTCGTTTTCTGTCTCAGCCTTTGGTCCCACATGATGAAACTGTTTTCCATCTTCCTTGGGGTGTTTTTCTTTTCTTTTTTTTTTGAAATTTTTTTTGGGGTGTTTACTAACGAATAATTATGCAGCAGCTACAAATTATGAATTTTTATAATAAAATATTTTAAATTAAGAATATATATAAAAAATAATAAAACCCTACGGAAAATACTTCAAATATTGGTCGGGAAGAAATAATTCTCATACCTCCAATTAGAACACTAAATAAGGCAAATCCATTATATTATTTTAAAAGACAATTCTTACTGACGTAATCGATTATTTAAAAAAAAATCAGACCGGTAATTTATAAATTCAATTTGAATGTTTTCTCCGTTCTCAATGTTGTAAAAAAATGTGTCCAAATTTTCACTAGTTCCAAAGTCATTAAGAAAAAAAAGTAATTGGTCTAATTCCACGATATAACTTTTATATAACTATGAATATACCTAAATATTGAAATATTTGTTAATTGCATACAAAACTAAAATTAAATATCTAATATCTGAAATATCACACATAGTATCAGAAACACTCAAAGTTTACCTATTTTCTTAATTACAAACAAAATTAAGTTAAAAGTCTAATTCTACCGATTTTGAATTTTGAACTTTTATGAAAATAAATAGAAATATTGAATTCAAACCCGATTTATACCCGAAATGAACCCAATCCAAATATTAAAAATACTCTAATGAGTTATAAATCAATGGAATCAAAAACCCAAAAAAAATCGACCCAAAAATGGCGCTATTAACAGAAAAACTATCTTGATCTTTTGGGTGTTTTTGATGCTATGTATGTTAGTTCGGGTAAAATTAGAATTTTAATTTTAATTTTATGTGCAATTAAAAAAAGCGGCAAACTTCAAGTGTTTTTGATACTATATGTGATAATTTTGATGGAATTAAAATTTTAATTTTAATTTTATATGAAGCGATTCAATGTTTAGATACATTTATAATTATATGAAAGTTTTGAGGTGGAATTAGACCGATCACCCCAAAAAAAGTCTTAATGGCTAATCATAGGTTGAAAGAACAAAACTAATTGACATCCAAATTTTTTTTCCTTTTTGAGAAAACCTAACTCTTTTACAGTTTTTAAAACTAAATTCATAATTATTTTGCTATTTTCATGTATCATAATGTGCAAATAAAATCACGATTGTATTTTAAAATCTTTTTATCCCATGTTATATATAACTATAGACTTATATGAAAAAAACTAAACTAATTTAGATTACAAACAACTTTAAAAATAAAAGTACTTAAATATTTTGAACACGTTCATCATTTATCAAAAAAAAACTATTAAAGAAAACTATTCAATTCGCTATATTACTTTAAGGGTGTGATTGTGTAATACGGGGCGGGATGTTATTTCCTATATGGCACGTATTTCAGTAAAGTGTTACCAATCACGTAAAAACATCACTAAAGGCATTTTTTTCTCTTCGAAATGAACAGTATAATTGCTACAGTAATTTTTCTTTGTAAACTATTGCTTTTTACTCACATCCGAAACCACTACTATTCACCAACGGATTTGTATAAAACCGCTACAGTACGTTTATATTTTATTCTTGTTTTGTTTTTTCTTTTAAGTTAATCCAACTTATTTCCAAAAATATTTGTTTATAACTCAATATTCTTTTTGTTAACATGAAATTGTAATTAAAAAATGTATAGACTTCTAAAATAATAATTAAAATAACTAACAAAATTATTGTTGTAAGTTAAAATCAACTATAAAACAATTCCAATAATAGTATTATTATTATTATTATTATTTTAATATAATTTATAAAAAAAATATTTAAAACCGGATCGCTTATATTTTCACCAATCACATATTATTTGTCTTGCTTTTTTTATCAAAACTGCATTTGTATCGCACCGCATTTTGTCCTACACTTGAACCACACTGCATTTTGTCCCACACTACCAAAATCACAGTTACCAATCAGACCTAAATTGTGGCTTTTCATAGTATTTTGTTTTTGTTTTTTTATTTTTGTTTTTAATTAGTTGAACATATCCTCAAATATGTAAATATTAATTATAATAATTAAAATATCTTTGAAGAAAGAAAATGCATGTAACTACAATTAATAAGTAAACTATAATAATTTAAAATTTTTGTTTTTAATTATTACAAATCCCTTTTTACAATATAGAATTGATCTTAACATGTTTCTACTAAAAAAATATACAAATTACAAATCCTAATTATCTCAATACCATAGAAGAAATAATATAGTAACTATTATAATTAAAAAAATAATTACATAATTTTTTCAAGTTACCTAGTTTTTTTTTTTCCAGCTAACAAACTTTATTATTAGTGAAGATCAGCATCCAACATTACAAAGGAATAAAGAAAAGATGGACAAACATCATATAATTTATAAGTTTCAGAAACCGTAAGGATCTTTTTTGATAAGATGTCAGCACATGTATTACCATCGCGCCAGATGTGGGAGAAGGAGACATCCTCCAAATGTGTGTTCCACTGTTTAATCATCTCCAAGTATGGTTGTAGTCGAAGATTTGAAACGGTATTCATCAGGAGTCGATGCAAATTTAAATTATCACCTTCAAAAACAACTCGACGAAACCCAAGTGCCCAAGTCGCTTGTAAGGCCCACAAAAGAGTTGTAGCTATAGCCTCTATAACAATATATCTTCCTTGAAAATGACCCATACAACAATGAATAAGTTTATATGACGAATCTCGTAAGATCCAACCTAATACAGAGTTTAGTGTACCTTGATGATGTGAGGCGTCAAAGTTACATTTATACCAATGCTGTGCTGGTGGAGTCCAAGCCTGTGCAAGTGATGGCAAGGATCTAGTCGTAAGAGAAGTAGGAATAGCATCTTGTGCATCAAGCCACTATGTAACACTTAATTGTATTTGTCGACCAAGATCAATTGATAAAGTTGATTTCTTCTGAAAATATAACGTTTTTTGACTCTTCCAAAGACACCAAAGTGTCTAGAAGGAAGTCAATTTGACTGAATTGGTTACCGAATTCATTTTGGCCAGTTGGATGAGATGGCGTATCTTGTCTGGTACGGAAACAGAAGGATCAAATAAGCACGGTGAAGTGTAACCAACATATTTCCACACCTGAACCACATATGGACAGGTAAACATAGCATGATTTGTTGTTTCAAAATTGGAGTTACAACACAGACACAATGTCGGTGAGGATACTCCACGAGCTTGCAGATTCTTAGCAATATGAATTGCATTCGAAAGCAGACACCAAAGAAAATAATGGATTTTTGGTGGAATATGAACTTTCCAAAGTGTAGCGGAGATGTCAGGGTATGAAGCAACCGGTGGACAAGTTGCAGCTGTATCAGATGAAGAGGAGGCTAAGTGATAGCCATTTTTAACACTATAGAAACCATCAAGTGTAAAGCTTCAAAAATAGGTATCAGGCATTGATATTGGTGGTCGAAATAACTTATAGATATTCATGTGATCAGATGGGCAAATCATTTGTTTGATTCGATCTTCATTCCACTGCTTGGTGATTGGATCAATTAATGTTGGGACATGTAAAGCAGGATGATATGGAGGTAATAGTTTTGCTGGTCTCGGAGGACTATCCGGAATCCAATCAGAAGAACCAATGGAGGCATGAGTGCCATCTCCAATACACACTTGTAATCCACGTTTTAGAAGCTCACCACCAAATCTCAATGATTTCCATCCGTATGATGATTGTTGCCGAACAGGAGAATCAAGTATATCCGAATGTGGAAAGTAGCTTTAAGCAGCCGAAATAGCAAACAATGTGGCCGAGACATGAGCTTCCACACATGATTTGCAAGTAGAGCTTGATTGAAATGATAAATATTACGGAAACCTAGCCCACCTTTGTATTTTGGTATCGATACTTTCTGCCATGAAACCTATGAAAGCTTCCGATGTCCATTCGAAGAGCCCCACCAAAAGCTTGAGAATCGGCTATCTAACATTTTACATAATGCAGATGGTAATTGGAAACAATTCATAGAGTATACAGGTAGAGCTTGAGCCACATATTTAAGTAATATTTTCTTCCCAGCCGCTGAAAGAAATCGATTTTGCCAACCAGTAAGACGTTGTTCAACACGGTCAACTATTTATCAAAAGCGATTTGTACGTCGGCGATCAAATTGTTCTGGTAATCCTAAATATTTTCCACCATCACCTTGCTTATGTATATTGAGAACCTACATTACACGATCACGGGTTGATGCAAAAACCTTTAAGCCAAACGTAACAGTTAATTTTTCAAGACTAATCATTTTCCTGAGGTATGAGCATAGGCATCAAAGATTTGACGTAGCTTCTGGCAGTTTTGTATGTCAGCTTTAATGAAGAAAAGTGAATCATCAGCAAATATCAAATGTGATATAGTTGGGCCACGATAAGATAATTGGATACCCTGTAATTCACGTCGTGTTTGGGCTACCGAAAGTAGGCTACTTAATACGTATGAACAAAGTATAAAAAGATACGGAGATAGTGTATCACCTTGTCTAAATCCACGGGATGTTTGAAAATTACCAAAAGGGCTGCCATTAATCAAAATAGAGAATGAGAAAGAACTCACACACTCCATGATCCAGCTAATCCATTAAGGAGCAAAGCCTTTACGTTGTAGTACCATCTCCAAGAATCTCCATTCTAAACGATTGTAGGCTTGCTAACATCAGTCTTCACCACTAAAAAATTCTTTGAGAGACGCATATTAGTCTACAATCCATGGAATAACTCATAAGCTATCATGACGTTATCAAGAATAAAATGCCCAGGAACAAAGGCTACTTGAACTTCAGACACTAAACCTGGAAGTGCCACCTTAAGTCGAGAAACAAGGATCTTGGAGATAATTTTATTAAGCACATTACATAATCTAATGGGTCGAAAGTCCTTCATCGTCTGTGGGTTATCCAATTTAGGTATCAAGCAGATATTAGTATGATTCCAATGCATTGGTATTCTAGAAGAGGCAAAAAACTCTTTGACCTCTTGGATGATTTGCGGGCCTATAACAAACCAAGTTTGTTGGTAGAAGGAAGCCGTGAATCAATCTGGTCCAGGGGCCTTTGTAGGTCCTATGTCAAACAAGGCTGTTTTAATCTCGAAGTCCGTAACATCACTTGTCAAATAGGTATTCATCTCATCCGTAAGAGCAGGTTGTATAACAGGAGAGACACATTAGAGATCATCAACGCCAGAAGTTGTGAAAAGTGTCTTGTAGTATCTAACAGCCTCACGACCTATGTTCTCGTCACCCACAAGCACATGAGTAGAATCATCTTTAATCTTAGTGCTAATGTTACGCGCATAATGATTCTTTGTTTGAGCATGGAAATACCGAGTGTTACGATCACCAGTTTGCATCCATTGAATTCGACTTTTTTGTGCCCAATATTGTTCCTCATCATCATAAGCTTGGACAAGATCCTTTCGAAGCTTTTGAAAAGTGAGAGTCGGAGGCATTGGATCTTGTGAAAGATGGTCTAAAGTAGCATTAATTTCACGAATACGAGTAGCAGCGTTTCGTGTATGAGTTTGGCGCCAATCCGAGATTAAACGTCTACAATGCTTCAATTTGTCAGTAACTGATGACAAGGATGAATAAGAGTTTGAGTTACAACCGGATTGTACAATATCTAAGAAACCTTGTTGGTGACATAACCTTGTGTCAAAGCGGAATCGTTTTTGCCTAATTTTTGGTCTTGAAAAATGAATACAAACAAGGTAGGGATGATGATCAGAGCCTGCTAAAGGAAGGTATTGAACTTCAGATCCGGAATAAATAGAGCGCCACTCATCGTTTGCAAAAACTCTATCAATCCAATTCGAATAACACGATTATAACGCCTGCCAACCCAAGTTTCATTATCACCAGTATAAGGCAAATCCGTAAGTCGACATGTACAAACTATTAAGCGAAATTTCACCAGACTTCCTTCATCACGATCACAGCCACCAATTTTATATGATAGATGTAAAATTTCATTAAAGTCTCCACAAAGGAGCCAAGGCCCATTGCGAGTCGTAGCTATACGTTCAAGATGTTCCCATAACAAGTGACGAAGTGAACGAGTTGGATAACCATACACAAAGGAGCAGAAGAAAAAGACATCGTTATTACTTATCTTACAGTCGATCATACGATCACTTACAGAAAGAAAGGCTACATTAATAGATCAATTCCAAAGCAAAGCGATTCCACCACTAAGGCCACGAGGAGACACACATCGAACTCTCCCATATCCCAGTTGACCAGCCACATCATGAATAACATCATCCTGGTTCTTTGTCCGGGTTAAAAGTCTTCTTAAAACCCTTGAGGCGTCGAACTGTCAGGGACCCTTTCATGCCCCGACAGTTCCAAAACATTATATTCATGGCGTCTCCGGTGGATTTTGGCCCACCGAACCGTTAGTCTTCTTAGAGGGGAATTGATCATAGGAGGTACCATCGTTGAACATTACTTTGCCATTTCCAGAGGTTGGCAATATAAATCAGTTACGAACATCCAAGACATCAGATTGGCGCATCACACGTTTGGTAAAGTATTGGCGAGTGTCATCAGAGCCACGGGCATGATGGTAATCACATCGGAGAGACACTGTGTCTGTAGAAGGACCAGCAGTTGGAGTAAGAGCCTTCCTTTTTTTACCCTGCAGGGAAGAAGATGGAGGAGTAGAAGGATTACCTAAGTCTAATGATTCTGGACCATCGTTGGGATTAGTGGGATCATTAGTGTCTTTCTGTGCCTCATTGTCCGGTGTGTCATTATCATCATCATTGTGTTGAGAGGATTCTCCAGAAGAATTTAAAGAACATTAGAGAGTATCATGTGACATCAACCCACAAGTAACACAAAAGTTCTTCAGTTTTTTATAATGCATCTTCAGGATCCGAGTCTCCCCACCAAATTGGATGACACGTTGAAACTTCATAGGGTGGTTTTTGTTCCACATCAGGCGAATACGCACATAATCATTTAGAACAGAGCCTTCATTGCAAAATCCGTTTCAACAAAGTTTCCTAGAGACCGACCAATATGAGTAACCGACGGCAGTGTCAACAAATGTGGTGGAATGCCACGAACTTGAACCCAGAACGGTACCCACATATCAACAGAGTCATCACCTTCAGGCGTATATTGTGCCATTGCACACAACCAGTCATTAAATGACCATGGACCACGGCGAATGACGAAAGTCATGGATTCTGCAGATTGAAAGAGAAATTGGATCCTCTTATTTTCTAATATACGGCTAGAAATCGTATCCCCCAAAGTCCAAAGCCTTGAAAGCATCCCCATCATTGCACGAAGATTTTGCCTCAGTGGGTTAACTGGCGAGAAAAGGAGATAATATCGAGTAGATTGAAGCGCAACTTCATAGACCGACGCCGGAAAAGTGATTGCAACATCATCGAGACCCATAGAGAGGTCTTGAATTTGATATCGAAGTTTGTCGGACATTGTTTATTTTTTTAGAGCGATACTTGATATGAAGAAATCAAGTCTGAGAGAGATCTTAAATAGACGTTGAGAAAGAGCTGTTACACCGGTTACCCCAGAAGAAACCGCCGACAACTACCGAGGAACAAAGCAACCGTCAATTTGAATTGAACGGTTGAGAAATCGCCTTTATTGTCGTATGAGAGAGAAGAGAGAATTTACGACTTAGTCCATCAAATTACCTAGTTGTAAATATCTTTTAAAATAATTAATAAATTAAATTTATAATTATAACAACAATATTATATTTTCAATTATTCGAAAATTGCACCGCTTATATATTTACCAATCACATAATACAAAAACCGCACTGCTTATATATTTTCACCAATCACATATTACAAAAACCGCACCGCTTATCAAAACCGTATTTATACCTCCCGTATTTATTCCGTTCCGTATATTGTCCCGCCCCACCAAAACTGCAATTACTAATCGGACCCTTAAAATACAAAAGTGTTTTAGAAACCCAAATGTGAACGCGTGAAGTGTGGAGACATTTGACTATCATTTTATCCAACGGACCAGGGCCAATTCAGAAAAAAATAAATTATTTTGTTCTAAAATGCATGTAAAGGTTACAAACTGATGAAACACAACATAAAAAATAGCCATAGGACTATTTTAGAAAACAGAAGCACAAAGAAAATAAGAAGGAATTGAAATTAATCACATTGAAAATCGAGCGAATTGTTTTTTCGAAAAATTAAAAATCACATTATTAACTTTTTTTTTTTTAAGAAAAAAAACATCTCATGAGATCTTATTACTGGGTTTTCCGTTTTCAGGAAAAATATCTTTTGAATAGTTGTTTCTTTTTTACAATTTTATTCTTAAAATAGAAATTAACTTTATGAAATTATTTATATAGAAAAATTCAATTACGTACATTGATTTATATATATTTAAACGATTCGACAGGATGATCTCAATTTGATATATTGTTTATTATAGTATCAAAAACTTGATTGAATAATAACTAAATTATATTATTTATGTATTATTTATAATTTAGTATGATTGATTTTATGTTTTTAGAAATCTAACATAAAATTTTAGAAATCACGTTGCCTGTTTGATTTTTTTTTCCTTAGAAAATCCTCTAATTTATTTGTAAACAGTATCACAGACACGTGAATGTGAATTTGACACTAATTTCCAACTAATCTTTACCTAATCCACTTTAAATATATTAACGTAAAACTCTAGTTAAGCATTTCTCTTTTGTTGCTTTAAGGACTATCAAATAACCGCGTCAACTTTTATTTACACTTTTTGTAAACTTCAATATATTTCATATTAATAATTAAAACAGCGTATTGGGAAATGAGTACTATATACAATGCATATTAAGCTTCCACTATGAGTGCAATAGCAAATGGTAAATATATCAAATTATGAAATAGGTAGTCAATTTTGTCTGGTACGTTACTTAAAATAACATTGATTGAACTCAATCATTTACAAAATTTTGCATATATTGCTTATTTGGTATTATGCCAAATGAGCCGCCTTAAAGCCCTTAACATTGAAATGTTCCTACTGATTAAAAGTTTAAAGTGTTTTGCAAGTTGTATAACATGTAACGAATCGGTCTTCAGATTTATTTATTATGTAAGATGATGTCCATGGACTAGACATTATAATAAAATTAATTATATATTTTATATATAATAGATTGATGATTTTTAAGAAATGCTTTTTCTTTGTCCATTTTTAAAAAGTGTTTCTTAATACTTATTTCTCAAAAACATTTTTGAAATTCCCCCTAATAGATATTGTTAATTCAATAAGTAATTTGTAATATATATATATATATATATATTTCTATCATCAAACTATTTTATTTAATGACTATCTTTATTCTATAATGTCTCAATAAAATAAATGACTTCGGAAAATCTTGTATATGTATATTATATGAATGAAAGATACTTTACAGTTTGCCGATAAAAGTGAATATATCAGTTTTCCATAAAAATTCAACTCCATGTAATTACAGAATCTTTCGTGATAAGATTTGAACTATAGATCATGATGACCAAAAAGCTTGTGATCTTCTTTGCCTTTTGTTTATTAGTAAGATCTTCTTAGACGAAAGGAGACTTTGAGAAGGAAAACAAATTCATTCATTGTAAAAGAATTCTGTTACAAGAGAAACACAGAGAACTTGCTCAGTTTTAATAACAATAAAGAAGTTAAAACAAGTCGGTTTAACTAATATAATAACCGATATTTAAACCAAAAGACTAACCGGAACAATAGAACTAAACCAATATGACAAGTATATGGACAACAATGCCATCTTATTGATCAGAGAATGAAAATAACCAGGAAAAAGAGGTTTAGTCAAAACATCTGTAAGTTGATGTTCTGTTCTAACATGGAGAGTCTTTATCAATCCATTTTCTACAGCTTCTCGAACTTTATGATAGTCCATTTCAGGGTGTTTCGTTCGCTCATGAAACACTTGATTATTTGCAATGTGAATAGTTGCTGTTTAATCACAAAAGAATGCCACATATTTGTGTTGTGGAACCTACAACTCTGTGAACAAATCAACTAGCCAAATAACTTTTTTAACTCCAGCTCTCATCGCAGAAGAAAGAGAGACAGTTTGTTGCTTCTTCGATTTCTAGGAAATGAGAGAAGTACCTAAGAACATGCAGTATCCAGAGGTAGATCGACGTGTGTCTAAACAGGATCCCCAATCAGCATCTCTGAAAGCTGTTAGAGTAAGATCATTGTCCGTAGAATAAAACAGACCTAATCATATACTTCCTTTAAGTTAACGCAGTACTTTATGAGCTTCTTTGAGGTGAGAAGCTTTAGGAGCTGAAGTAAACTGACATAGTTTAGTCACATCAAAAGTTATGTCTGGTCTTGTGATTATGAGATACATCATCTTCCCAACTAAACGACGATATTGTCCAGGATCTTCCAGTAACTCTTCTTTGCTGTCTAAACTAAGTTTAACACTCGGTTCCATTAGCACACTTGATGGTTTTGAAGCTAACAAACTTGCTTCTTCAAGTAGTTGTAGAGTGTATCTTCTTTGACATATTGTAATACCTTTCTTTAATCTTGTTATCTCTAAACCAAGAAAATATCTCAAATCACCCAGATTTCAAAGTTTAAACACCTTTTCCAATTTCTAAATCAATTCCTTCACTGAGTCATCATCACTTGAGGCTATGACAATGTCATCTACATAAACAAGGACAACAATATACTTTCCCGCAATGTTTCTTATAAAGAGAGTGTGATCACTATGAGATTTCTTAAAACCCAGAGATGTAAGTGTCTCACTAAATTTCAGAAACCACTGTCTAGATGCTTTTTTTAAGCCATAGATTGATTTGTGGAGCTTACAAACTAGATTAGGATGTAAAGAAGTTCCTGATTTTGGAGTATAACCAGGTGGTAAGTTCACGTATATCTCCTCATGTAACTCACCATTCATAAAGGCATTCGATACATCTAGTTGAATTCATTTCTTCTGGAACAATCACAAACACTTTTTTGATTATGGATCTACTACCAGAAACGCCATCATTTTGCTGCTGCCACAGCTAATAAAGTCTTAACAGTGGTCATTTTAGCAACAGGGGAAAAGGTATCCACAAAATCTATCCTCTCTTGCTGTGTGTAGCCCTTTGCTACTAAACATGCCCTGTACCTTTCTAGAGTACCATCTGAGTTTAATTTTGTCTTATAAACCCATTTGCATCCTATTAATTTCTTTTCTTCAGGTAAAGAGCATATACTCCATGTATTTGAGTTTTCTAAAGCTATCAGTTCCTCATTCATGCCTGCAATCCACTCATCAAAGTTCTTAGCTTGATGAAAACTTGTTGAGTCTGCATGTAAATTCACAACACAGATGTAAGCATTATATCCTTTTGATAAATCATCATAAGACAAGTAATCAGCTAGAGGATATGGGATTGTAGTCTGAGTTTGATTGCAATAAAAGTCCTGTAAGTGAGTTGGTATTTTACTGACACGTTTTGTTACATCTCTAGTAGTAGTATCTTTCTTGTATGTGACTTGATCAACATTCTCATTTCCTGCTTCATTTGCTGAACCTGCATCACTCACAATGACATTCTTTTCTTTTAGATTCTTACTTATCAAACCAAAAAAATCAGATGCTTCATTGTCTGTATTTTTGAAAGGAAATATTTCCTCATGAAATACTACATTTCTCAAGATAATAACAGCATTAGTCTCCAAATCTAATAGCTTGTATCCTTTGTATCCAATTGGATATCCCAAGAACACACAAGGACGTGATCTAGGCTGGAACTTGTGCCTATTCTTCGACGAAGTTGAACTAAAACAGAGACATCCAAAGACTCTTAGGCTCGTGTATTTTGGTAACTTGGAATGAAGCATTTGAAAAAGAGATCTGTCTTTCAAGAAAGCACCCGAAATCTTATTAATTAAGAAAACTGAATTCAACACACATTCTCCCCAATACTCAAGAGAAATACTTGCTTGAAACATCAAAGCTCTTGCAACATTGAGTATGTGTTGATGCTTTCTTTCAACCACATAATTTTGTTCTGGTGTTTCAGGACAGGAATGATATGATTTGATACCTTTTCTTTTGTACAAATCTTCAAATTTTAATTCAAGATCATTGTCAGCTCTAACTGTTTTGATAGTAGTCTAATATTGATTCTCTATCATTGTTATAAAATCTGGAAAAATCTGTAGAACATCACTCTTTGCTTTCAAGAGATAAACCCAAGTTGCTCTTGTGTGATCATCTACAATAGTCAAGAAATATATGTACCCTTCATTTGTAGCAATTGAAAAAGGCCCCCACACATCAATATGAAGCAAATCAAAAGCTTTATTACATATATTGTTCTCTGAAATGTAAGGCAATTTCTTCTATTTTGCAAGTGGACAAATTGTGTAAGGTACATACTCTTTATTAACATGTTTCAAACCCATTTTCTTTAAGATAACATCTACTCTAGAAACTGAAGGGTGACCAAGCCTATTATGCCACAAACTACTGTCAAAGACTGCATTTACAGACACTTCAAACTGACTCAAACTCTGCCTGCAAATTGATGTTTTGTCCAACACGTACAGGTTGTTCACTTGCTCAGCTTGACCAATCATCAATCCCTTGATATGATCATGAATCATACAAGTTTCATCATCAAAAACCAATCTGCATTTCACATCTTTGGTTAATTGACTTACACTGAGAAGATTCAAATGAAAATCTGGAATAAACCAGACATTGTTTAATACCAAATAATCATTCAAACGAATACTCCCAACTCCTGCAATCTGAACTCTTAAACCAGTAAGCAAAGAAACAGTTTTATTAACTGAATCTGTCATGGTTTCAAACAAATTTCTATCTCTTGATACATGGTGTGTAGCACCACTATCTATTATCCAAGATTGTGAAGAAAGAACATTTCCAGTAGCTCTTAAAACTCCAACAAAATGCAGACTAGAAGAAGAGAAAGCCATACCAGATGCAGTTGTGATGGTTCCACCCGACGTAGAAGGAACATCTGCAGTGGTTCCAGGAAGCTTCAACTGACTACTGAAGTACGATATAACTCCTTCTATTTGGTCATTTGAAAGGGTTTTGAGCATTCCCGTAACAATGTTTTCTCCATTCTCATAAGTTAGATAGGTAATTTGAGCAATAGTTGGTTTCAATCCACCTTGCTTTACTATTTCTGATGTTGAATTTTGCATTGTCTTGTGCTTGAATCCTGGAGGATATCCATGGATTTTATAACATTTGTCGATGGTATGACCTGTGTAGCCGCAATGTGAATATATAGGCCTCTGATTCTTCTGATTTGTGTAGCTAGCATTAACCAAAGCTGATGGATTAGAATCCACACAACTCACTTGAAGGGTTGCAGCTGTTTGAGTTGGATTAAAATTTCTTTGACTAAAATCTTGGTCTAACAAGTTGTAAACCTCAGCTAGATCTGGAATAGTCTTTTTCATTATGATCTACCATTTTGCATTAGCATAAAACTCATTTAAACTTACAAGAAATTTTATGATCTTAGAGTGTTCTGATCTTGTAGCTACAGACTTGCAACACTGACAGTAGTTGCAAGTTTTAACGCATTCAGCACCATCCAATTCATCCCACAATGTCTTAAGCTTGGTATAGTAGGCAGATAAGGATAAGGTTCCTTGTTGAAGATTCCAAATTTGCTGAGTAATCTGATAAGATCTTAGAAGACTTATGATGTGTAATCGCATTGTTAAGTCTTTCCATATCTCTGAAGGATCATTGAATCACAAGATACTACTATAAATCTCCTTTGAGACCGAATTCAATAACCAAGAATTAACCATGTTATCGCATCTACACCAAATCTTATAATGAGCGTGTGATTCATACGTTCTGGGTAATGAACGATCTACAAAAACAATTTTGTTCTTTGCCTCTAACGCAGTAGTAATAGCTAAGGTCCAAGTATTGAAGTTGGTTCCAGTCAATACCTCTGCTATGAGATTCATTCCCAGTTGTCACTAGAAGTAAGAAAATATGGAGAATTTTGCGCTCCATCTATCGCGAGCTGATCTTGATTCTGATTGTTCACAGCTTCTTCAAGAGCTTGATCAGAAGTCGAAGATTTCACAGATCGTGTCTTTCGTTTAATTGATGAGCTCGTTTTCAAGACTGAAGTCGCCTTTCCTGATCTCGGAGGATTTCTTCGAATTACAACCATTGTTGATGAAATCAACAACAAAATTAAACAATCTTAAGGCGGAATAACCTAAGATTCACAGAGAAAAGAAATGATTTGGCAGAATAACCAAATCAATTTTGAATAAAACAGATGATAGAAGATCAATTGAACAAGAGTTCTTTCGATAAAAAGAAGAAGAATGAACAGAAGAACACACGATCTACAAAGATGAATGATCGATTAAGATTGAAGTGAGCTTCAATCGTTCTGATACCATCTTAGACGAAAAGAGAATTTGAGAAAGAAAACAAATTCATTCATTGTAAAAGAATTCTGTTACAAAAGAAACACAGAAAACTTGCTCTGTTTTAATAACAACGAAGAAGCTAAAACAAGTCGGTTTAACTATACAATAACCGATATGCAAACCAAAAGACTAACCGAAACAATAGAACTAAACCAATACTCTAATACATGTAATTTTTGTTTAACTCTTAGGTAAAATTAAAACATTTCAATTTTCATAATATTTGCATTCATATGGAATAAAATATAAATTACCAATATGTCATATTGCATGGATCACGTAGTGACTAAGGGAATTATTTTATAAAAAAAATCATAACAATTTGAACACAGTGTTTTTTTTTGTTTTTCAAAAAATATGACGAGTGTGAATGTGTATCTTACGTCATATCCGAAAAAGGAGAAAGCGAGTAAGAAAATGGGCAAAAATATAGTCAACAAAGAACAGCTTGAGACTTTGTGTTTCTATAAATATCATAAAACCCCATAATTCCCAATTCTCATCCAACCATCAAAACACAACACACAACTTGTTAGAACCAAAACAAAATGGATCGAACAAAATCTCCAAAGCTAGCTCTCTTCGCCGTTTGGGCAACACTTCTTGTCTTAACAGTGAATGGCCAATCAGCTTGTAACTCATATAGATTCGCCAATAATCTAGCCTTTGCTCAATGTTCCCCTCTCCAAGCCTTAGGTTCTTTTCTTCACTGGACATACGAGTCAAACGGCACCGTTTCAATTGCCTATCGTCACCCTGGAACCACTTCCTCATCTTGGATTGCTTGGGGAATTAACCCGACTGGTGGTGTGATGGCTGGGACACAAGCTCTTGTGGCTTTCACCAATTCATCTGGCCAATTTCAGGCTTATACTTCTTCTGTTGATTCTTACAATACACAGCTGCCTCGGGGAAGCCTGAGCTTTCCTGTGAGCCGCGTGTCCGCTACTTTGGTTGCAGGCGAGGCTACAATTTTTGCAACTCTTGAGTTGCCTCAGAATTTGATTGTGACCAACCAGGTTTGGCAGGTGGGACCTGTAGCTAATGGTGCTCCTGGTATGCATCCAACAACAGGAGAAAATGTCAGATCAATTGGTCGGATTGATTTCCGGTCGGGTCAGTCATCGGCTGGTGGTGGAGCTTTTGGTGATAGGCAGACCAAGAGAAATGTAAGTTCGCTATTCCTATTCATACTTTCTTGATATCTCTTATTAGTTTTTTATTATTATTATTATATTGCAAGAATATGGAAATATTCATAGGATTTAGGTTCCTAATGATTTATCATTTTAGTAAGTATTATTAACTAATTTAAAATTTGCTATATATTTGGAATATTTTGGTAATATATTTAATTAAAATTAAATATAATAGATAAAGTTATTTTGGAGAATATTGAAATAAATTTTCGAAAAAATAATTGTGAAAGTATTGTGGACGAAGAATATTGATTACTATTTAGGAATGATAATCGCAATAATAAGACAAACTTATCTTGAAAATGCTTGTAAACGTACAAAACACTGAATCCACTAAAGATAAGAAAATGAAATGATGGCGTAATTTAAAGCCAAGCATTCAATAATTTAATAATTAATATAAGAATATAATTGCTCTATGTAGATCTTTCATATCTAGTAGTCAAAGTCAAATACCAACGACCCAATTGTTAGTTTTTTTTGGGTCAATAATTGAATCGATATTAAATCGATAAGATCTGATCCATAGTCTAGTTCAACCTTTAAAATTCTTATTTAATTTAACAACTATGTAAAAGAGAAGTATAAAACCCTAAATATCAGAGTTATTAACTTGATTATTTTAACCAGCACACTAAGAATAATTCGACAATTGTTAGTTTTCTTTGAAAAAAAAAGTGGCCTTGTTGTCACCTCTTTACCAAACTTTAACATCAGGTCTCACATAAAAAATCAACATTTGAATAGTCTTATTAAAATTCAACTTCGGGTCCTAATTAAACATTCTGAACTAATTTATTTGAATAACATAGAGAAGAAAAAACTGATTTTTCTAGATGACTTTTTAAGTGTCTTTTTTCTTTCTCTCCAAGTACTTATTTTGTATCAAATAATTTACTTTTTAGACGACAAAAAAAGACTAATTCTTATTTTTCTTATTTCAAAATGAATAAATTATTCTTCTAACACAAACGTTTAACTTATATTTCTAATTTAAAATCTCTACTTATTTATATTATTTAATATAATGGTTACAATATATTGATATTCTAAATAGTTTTGCAAGGTTTCTTAATTAGTGTGTACACAGTTAAAATATCAATTACAGAGCAAATATTTAACTTTAAAATATAAATAGTCGTAGTACATTTGATTAAGCGGTTGAATCTATTACTTTTATTGCTTTTTTTACAGACCCAGAAAAATCGTCTTGTTAATCCAATTGGTTACATAAAACTATTATTTGTGTAGATCAATCAATTACTTGGCCTAAACTTTTTTTTTCCTTTTAAGAATGTAAATGTATTAACAATGTACAATGATATGAAAACAGAGACATGGAATACTAAATGCGGTGAGTTGGGGAGTGTTAATGCCTTTGGGAGCAATGACGGCTCGATACATGAAAGTTTTCACAGATCCAACTTGGTTCTATCTCCATATTGCCTTCCAAGTCTCCGGTTACGTCATCGGCGTAGCAGGTTGGGCTACCGGAATTAAGCTTGGTAACGACTCGCCAGGAACATCTTACTCAACCCATCGTAACATTGGAATAGCACTCTTCACATTTGCTACACTTCAAGTGTTTGCTTTACTTCTAAGGCCAAAGCCAGACAACAAGTATCGAACTTATTGGAATGTGTACCATCACAGCGTTGGTTACACAACCATAATCCTTGCTATTGTCAACATCTTTAAAGGATTTGATATTTTGGACCCGGAAGATAAATGGCGTTGGGCTTACATTGGAATCCTCATTTTCCTTGGTTCTTGTATCGTTATCCTTGAGCCACTCACTTGGTTCATTGTTCTTCGCCGTAAGAGCCATGGAGGTAACACAGTCGCTGCACCGACTGCGAATAAGTACTCTAATGGTGTCAATGGTGCGACCACCACCACTGGACCACATCACCAAGACGCTTAGTCAGGAAGCGCTTAGTTTCACTTTCTTTTTATACTAGTTGTTTGTTTTACTTACGCAATTTTGGATTCTTTTTCCATTTTGATATTTTGTAGGCTCATGTATGTATGTATACGATTTTATTCATTGTGTTATAAATTTATGGAGTCAGGAGTTATTAACCTTTTATATGTGTTTTGTTGTTGTTCTATGCATACTTCATGTAAATACGACTTGAATAAGGATTTGAGATTATAATACTGAATTGGTACACTTGCATATAATAAAGAAATATCCTAGTGATTATCGAGATTAGGATGATCACTACTTTTCTTTTATTGATAATTATGTTAATTCAGATCTTATTTGGAATAAAAACATAGTTTAGCATTTTGATACCACAAAAAAAAACTTTAGTAAGGCAACAGAGTAGAGCAAAATTAGAGCTCCTACATTTAAGAATATTTAAACCATTCGGAGAGTAGACTTGTCAAAACTTGAACCACTAGTTACTTCAGAGTAAAAGAGAGACCATAGGCTCTCTCAGCTATGCCACTACCTTAAATTTTGTGTACATTTGGTGTTACATGAAAGTTTTCTAATGGGAAATGAGGAGTCAAAAGTAACAAAATGTTCTTTTAACCATGTCTTATATGTTAAAATAGTCCACCACTACAAACAAATTTGAATTATTATGACCATTGTATTGTGATTATTAATATTAGTAATAATTTGTGATGTTTATATACAAATTTGTTACGAATTTTATTTGTTATGAATTATTGTGATTCTATATGTAACGATTTGTGACAAAATTGTTATTAGATTTATTCGTTGTTTTTATTACTAATATGCATTTGTGATACTTGTATTGTAACAATTTACAAATCGTCACAACATTATAATAAATATCTTTATATTGTGATGAAATATAAGTTATCATGACGAAATATTACGTATTAATACAAATTTTTCTTGAAACGTTACTTATTTAGACCAAAATTTTTTTATTAACTTTTATTGGTCATGCATAAATGATTCTGTTTTATATTTTTTTTGTCCTCTGTCAAACTGGTTACAAGTTCTCGTATATGAATATGGGGCAGAACATAACATTGTGTCATCTGCGGAGAAAAATAAAATATGTGATCACTTTTTCTTTGCTTTCCCTTACAGTTTTACCATCTATTCAGATTTATGTAAGAAACTTCTTGGACAAATGATCACTCCAGATTGGCAAGACACCCTTTCCTGCCTTACTACCCACGCACGACGACAACATGACTCCATCCTCATGCGCCTTGCTTTCCATACTGTTATTTATTTCATTTGGTACGAGCTCAACTTCCAGATTTAATTCATGGCAATGGGTCAAGGGACTCCTCCACTCTCCTCCGATCAATTGACAAGACCATCCAGAAAGGTATCTTGTCCTTAAACAACATAAGATTTCATAGGTTTAAGGGATTGATTAGATGTTGGTTTAAGATTAACTGATCTGATTTTTAAATGTGTTTCTTTTATAAAATATGTTTATACCACTTGTAAATAAATTCTTTTGTTGATTACTAAATCTAAAATTTCAACAAAACATTAATTCTCTTTCATATGCTTCTATTTGTCCCTGAAAATATATATAAATCTAGCGCACATTTTCTGTTTTGCTAGGAATGAGTTATGAGATTGTTGAAGAGTCACGAAAAAACCATGAAAATCTATATCTCGTACATTACATCATCCATTTCATTGAGAAGGATAAAATCGATATGCTATAAAGATAACTTATGAGAACATATTCATTCCATTGATGTTACAAAGTGTTGGCAAAAAAAGGTGACAGAGGACAAAACTTGAATGTGTGATTACCATTCACTAAGGAAATACTAAAAAGATAAATATTCTCTATCTTTGTAAACTATTTCTGCAATGGTCGAACAGAATCTGAATTGCTTTTTTAAGGTCTTAGTTTATCAACCCAAAAATTTATCATTTTTATATATTTTAAAACTTATATAACATTGAAATAGATTTTAATAACATAACCAATTTTAATTCAATTATATTTTTTGTTCTGTGGCAGTTCACTTGTCTAATAATTTGCATCCATATTTGTTTTAATCGATTAATGACACTTTTATTTTGTTTGGATGCATGCACGTATATATAGAACAACGTTTCTTGAATAAAGAAAATTAATACAGAGTTGGGTTCGAAGTTTTGTGTGCTGATATTTTAATTATAAATAACCGTGCACATATTATATGGACTAGTTCGAGTTTCAGTAAAAATCTTTTGGTGATTCAAAATAAATAACATTTTGGAATTTAATGATATTTATATTTATCAGTAGGTCTTCTTTTGTCAAAATGTTGTACCAATAGTTTTGTTGTAATTTAAATCTAAAAAAATAGTAAAGAAAATACGATGTAAGAATAATTTTATTATTAAAAAGGGTTAGTAAAGTAGCAACTAAGACGTAATTGGAGTAGGAATTATGATTGATCAAAATAAAGCAAAAGAATCAAAGTTAAGTTAGCAATAAGTATTAATATACATTTTTTTTAACATTGGGTCACATATTGCCGGCTCATTAGCCAAATTCCTACATAATTCAGATTCCTACATAATTCAGGTGACAGAACTTGATCTGACATGTAAGTGTACATGCTTTTAGTGGACTTACTATCTCTTATTAAGCTAAAGACCACATGTAAAAAAATACACTTCTCTTTTATTTAGAAAGTTTTTAACAAAAAAAAAAGAAAACACTAGAAACGTTTAATGAATTATTTTGAGTTTCGGGGTCAAAAACATTCCGGTTATAAGTATAAAAATAACATTTTGGACTTGCCAATAGTTAGGAAAATTTTGATAATTTAATCTTAAGCTGGAAAAATAGAAATTATGAAATTAAGAATTATTTTATATTAAAAAGGGTCAGGAAAGTAGCAACTAAGAAGTAAATGGGGTAGGAACAATGATGATTGATCAAAAGAAAGCAATAAAAAAGTTAGCAAGATAAAGTGGAAAAAAGAAAAGAATTAGCAACGTTAATTATGCTATGAAAAAAATTTACCCACACACTCCAGATCGAGTGGTTAGGCAAAAAGCTTAAGATAACAGTAATAGTACGCTATTTGAGTTCAAATTTCCCTAAAAATTAAATTATACCACTTAGCTTTTGCTGTTTCCAGATATAACCGAATTTAGAGTGGAGGTAATACTTTACCCGAATTCAAATCATTGAATCATCAAAAGATATAAAAAAAAGTTTCATCTCCATATATGTATCTATATAGGAACAAAACTTGTTCTACAGCTGATAGATCAAACCACTATACACAGATCACAACCGATAAGAAAATTAATTGTATTGTAAAAGTAAGAAAATTAAATTTTTTTAAAAAAACTATACTAAAAAATATAATAATATTACATTAAAATGGCGTATCTCATGCCATCACTAACCATGAGATGATTAACCTCAGAGACACTGCTATAATCTCCGGACATCCAAAGTCCATCAGTTCCGTTGACACGTGGCACCGCAAAACATGAGATGATCGAGAGAGGAAACCGCATGATAACGGCGTTACGTCCTTCTCGTCGACTTCCGTTAGCTATTTCAGACGTGCCTGCACCGTTAATGTTGACGGCAGCGACATGTAAGTCAGTCTCGTCAGCTACACGAGGGCTCTTACGAAGGTTTTGAAAGTTGCGGCGAAGTATGGAAAGCATCTGCGTCATCTTTAAGATTGGCTTTACTCTCTTTTTTTGATGTCTTTGGGGTTTGATGTTATAATTATAGGCACTTTGGAGAGAAAGAGAAAGAAGAGTATGGGCTTTTTAATTAGATTGCAAGTGGGCAACTTGGAATTTGCTTTTCATTATTAGTGCTATCCACTTTATCATATACTATAGGGTATACATATACATTTCTTACAATTATATATTTGAAGATCTTTTAGTGTAATAACAAAAGGTGAAAGGGTATATATATATATGGTGGTAGGAAGAGATTCCCTTGTTCGGTCACAATAATCTACTCTTACGATTAGGTGAACGTCCATTCGTATACACACTCTCCCACGAACGACTACGTCCACCAGCCACTTGTTTTTTCTCTATAAATTTCATTTGATTAAACAACTGACACATATATCATTAATAAATCAGCAGAAAAATATTCTTGGAAATTAGCTTGAAAAAGAAGTAAACTATTTATTTTTTTTTATAAATAGACTGATGTAGAAAAATTATAAAATCTAACTTTTGAATTTAAAATAGTTAATGTAGTGCATGACAATGATAATAGTTGAAGTAAGACAGGGAGAGGGAGAGACCAAAGCAAAAGCAAAGTAGCCACATTCAGCTTCATCTCAAAAGCTCAAAACTTAATAGAGAAGATTAACTTCACTAATCCAAAGTGTTTTTCTCTTTTCAATACATTCCGAGTAGCCTAAATAGCTTTATCAAACACATACCTCTTTATTATCCCAAATTATATTTCCACTACACTCAACAAGGTATAACGAGTTTTATGTCATGGTCAAAATTATATATTTACTGAAACAGTAAAACCGTATAAACGATTTTCACATTCAGTAAAATTGGTTCAATTCTTGGAAATGTGTATTAATATATCTAGAAAGTGTCTTGGACCAATATGGAAAATCAGAAATTTGCATAAGATTAGAGGAAACAAAACAAAAAAGGTGGATTCTTCTAAACATCATGGGTTGTAGTAGAACCAAGTAGTTTCTCTTCTTCAAGTGAAATCTCACCAATTGGATGTGATTTGGTGATCTTGTTCCATTCATTCTCTACTCTGAAAAATACCCACTGAAACCTTCTCAACATCTCCATTGCTGTCACTGTGAACACAGTTATGTAGTTGTGCCGCAAATGCGCTGATAATTTGTATGTCCATGCGCACCTTAGCACCAGATTGCTCCCTATTACCCAGAAATATACCTGCAATCTCGTAATATTTGACAGTTTTAAACATCACACAATGCAAAGAGAACACAAAAGTTATGCATTGGAAGCTGAATCTCACCCACTGCCGGCCATACAGCAGATTTGATAATGCACTTGGACGGTTAAACTTGAATATCTTAGTAAAACCGCTGCACAACAGAAAGAGGTTAGGTCATTGTTATATACCAGAAGTTTGTAAATACAGTTTAGTGCAAAGGAAGAAGCAGTTTCAATTACCTCAAGTCCCAATCTCTTGTAACATCCCAGTAGAATGAGTAAAGTGAGTTGATGACGCTTGAGAATAGCCACAGAGGTCGGTAAAATGATGTCCAACTCTCGGAATCTACGTGATATTTAAGTGCAGAAAGGAAGATCACAGGCACTGCTGTTGAATACTTCAGAGCTGAAAAATTTCACAGATCATCTATAAGATTGACGATAGGAGAGAAAAACTTTCCTAATAATGAGCACAATTTAACATCAATGAACATAGGCCAGGCTGTTACCATTTAAGAGAGTTGACTTTTCTTTTGTATCCTTGTATTGCCGAAGACATTGTAAAAGACGACAAATGTAGGGGAAAACAAGAACCAAAGGAATTGCAATCTGATGACTGCCACAGACTGCATCAGCTTCAAACCAAGCAATTGTTGCGACCTGCGAATCCAGGAATCCTCTTTAACCTCATACATCCCATCATTTCACAACAGACAACAAGGTATGAAACCCTTAAATATTGGACAGACAACCAGGATTCTATTGCCAAATCCAAGAAAATAAATAAATGGCTGATAAATCATATCCCGAGTTTGTCAGTCTTGGAGATTTATTTTTGTAGCTTCAGATCAATCTATTTATCCCAGATCATAAGAAAGAATGGAACTAGTTTTCTCTAGGATGAGAGACTTCTAATCTATATTAGATGTCACAAGTAATGAATTGACCGAGTAAACCAATTACCTGTCTGTGCACCATCCGGCAAACGGACCGCTCTAAATCAGAAAACACCTGCATATAATTATCGAATTCAATCATGAATGAGAATCAAATATCAGCAGCATAATTGTTATCAACACAAAACAAAAATGCAGAAGGGATATGTAGAACCAATTTCATATGTTGGCCAGATAAAAAAGGTACCAGCTACACTAAGCGTCTGCTACCAATATCCTAATTAAAAACCACTAATTATTAGGAGTAAGAGAGTTCTCTCATAGAACTTGTTAGAACTTCATACCTTTACCATGGAGGTCAGAATATCTGCCAAAAAGAAGTCTGGAAATGTAATTGGCTGCGAAATAGAAAAATCACATCAGCTCTCCATGCATAAGTGAATTTAAACAAAGAGTTCAATACAATGTGAGTTTTGAACGAACACACATCACTGCTCAAACATAACACTTTTCTACCAATCGCAAGTTTAATTTTAACAACAGTTGTCGATCACTTTACCTGCAGTGGGAAAGCTATCCGCCACAATGTTCTCAGCAGAAAGTACCGACTTGACAAGTAGAAAATATCAAAGGGAAATATGAGAACCAAAGCAAAAGCGATGTACAAGAGCACCTGCAGTATTGACAACGAAAAAAAAACTTAGGCAGACCTTGGCAAATTATATGGCATACAAAGAGGAAACAACTAAAGGCACAAACATAACGTTTGCAATCAAGATTTTAAGAATTGCTCGAAGAGAGAAATTGCTAACCGGTTGTGAAGCAGCCAAAGATACTTCCCCATGAGAATACAGATATAGATATGCTGTCATGCTAGTTGGGACAATGATTGTCATCCACATGCTACACTGCAGGCAAAAATCACGCAAAAGAGAAACAACAAAATCCAGAGAATAACTGAGAACGATATGTGTAGTCTGTGATTATGGTGGCGATTTTCATATCAAAGAAACCAATTACCCAAATTAGAAATTATATTGAAATAAATACCTTCCAGATTTCTCTATGAGTAAGATGGTTATGATCCAGATCAAATACTTTGGCATAATTGACACTTCCTTGCGAAAACACCCATAAGTTCACTCCCCACAGCCAAACCATCATTGTCTGATCAAATGCCACAAATCAAGAAGAAATAATCAGAAGAGAACGAAATCTCAAAAAGGCCAAAGGGAGTAGACTCTCTGAACGTACCACAAGAAGAAGAGGATTGTAATAAAGAAATGCTTCGTACAAAAATAAATCTCGCAGATCAATACTCATTCTCATGACTGAATCCCATCCAATCTGTTCAAACAATATACAAATCAACGTTGTCAACGTAATCAAGGCTGTCCAAAAAATAACATTCAACAGCAATAAACTTAGACAAAAGAATTTACCTTACAGCAACATATAGCCCAAAACAGAAACAACACAACCTGAAAAGTTTACGCAATGGGAAAAAAAGAGCTTGATCAAAAGTAGATGAAATATACATACTCTTAAGAAGTATCAATTAAGAAGCTAACCTTAAATCTCCACAGGAAAATTGGAGAAGGCACCATTGTTGTAATATGAAGTGGTGAACTCGAACCCTTAAGATCACCCATTTCTGATACACCACCTAATAGTCCGTCTACACCTAAAAACAAAAGAACCCAATTCAGAAACTCATGTAGATCTCTTTTGTACCAGATCATTTTGGCATCTAGGATATTTCTCAGGATCCAGACATAAAACATGTCTTACGGACAATGCATTTGTGATAAAACTAGAGATGGAAACTGGGCTTACCAGGATCAATGAAAACAGATTTGCTACCAGATTTCCGAAGATGAGGACTGTTTGAAGAGATTGTTGCTGGATTTTCAAACATGACCAGAATTTCATGATTATATGGGTAAAATCGAATCTCGTACTAATGATATATAATTCATAGAAAGTTCATCACCACTTCACAATCAGATCGATCGGGAAAAGAAACCCAGAAGAGAATTGAGGATTTTGAGGACTAATATGTGAGGGTGTCGCTTATAGATCTCTAATTCAACGCATTGAGTAGAGATTAAGCGAAACTCAATTTCATTTTTTTCCGTTAGGATTTAAGACTCTTTTGTTTATTATTTTTGTCATCAGTTAGAAATTTTTGATATGGGCTTCACTAAAGCCTGTAGGCCCAGCATTATGTTAGCAAAACAAACTGATGAAATTTCAATAACTTACAGCTTTATTCTTCGTGAAGTAACAAAGTATTTAAAACCAGTGTTTTGAAAATCGGATCGGATAAGTCGGTCCAACTGTTAGACTGTGACTTATTATTAAAATCGGTCTGAGTTGAATTAAAATTCGGATTTAAATTAAACCCGTAAAACTGGTAAAACCAGTGATTCAGGTCAATATTAAAATTCGGTTCCCTAACAATTTACATTTTAAAAAAAAAACTTTTACTATTATTTTTCTTCTTTTCATAAAAATATAAAATTAGAAGTTGTTGCAGGTGAATCCGAGATCCCACTTCGGTCTACGGGAAACAATGAACAAAAATCTCTAAATCTTGAACTCGGCAAGACTTTTGAAATATCAACTCAGAATCAAAAGAATTACTTCCCAAAAGCACGTGAAGCATGAAAGAAGTCGGAAGACACATCCTTAAGTAAAGAAATTGAAATTTTGCTATTCTTATATGTAAATTTTCCGAATATCTAGCTAAGATCTTCTAGATATCATCGAATCTAAACAAATTGTAATTATTCCTATTTACAATCTACTTTATAACCGTCTCTATAATATATAAATAGGAGAGCAGATCCGTGTAAAAAGGGATCGGCTTTTTGTCATCACACAATATAACTGAACTCGGCAATCCTTACTTTTAGAAATCTATTTTTTCTTCATATTTACTTAAAAATTTGATGTGGGTCAGGTTTTACCCTAAATAATCTACTGCAAGTGTACAACAATGAAGTAGTAGTACTTAAGGATTGTATCCACGAAGAACCAAGTTTGCACTTTTGACTATCTATTCTATTTCAAGCTATATCAATTCGAAATCAGTGATGGAAATCTAACAACTTAAACGGTTTGCAATCAATAATAAAAACATCATGCATCGGGTATTCATCATGAAACAAAAATCTAATGAGGGATATTATTCAGGGAATTACAACTCCATTTCACGACTTGAACATAAAGGTTTGACAAGCCCACTGTCGTGTTTAGATGGAGAACTTCTAACAATCATTCCTATTTAGTCCCCAATCATCGATTCCTAAATCCCTAAACCTGACAAGAGAACTACTCAGAAATAATTAAAATAGAAACAGAAATCATAGTAGAAGAAAACATGAAATTGCAATAGAAATATGAAGAGGGTTCAAAACTTCTTCTCAAGGTGTGGAAGAATTCTTCTCCCTGCTTACAAAAGCTAAAACTGCTGTAAAAACGATCTCTCTCAAGTATGCTCTCTCCAAAACGAAATAATAAGAAGAGTATTTCTATGCTCTATGACTCGTATGTACAAAACACGAAAATTAGGTTATCTCTCATAGCTACATTGATCGATCGATCACTAGTGAGCGGTCGATCTCCCATATAGCTTGGTCGATCATGAGGTAGAGCGCTGCTTCTGGTGTAGGTGTGATCTATCGATCATGAGGTGTGAGGTCGATCAATAGGTCGAGCGCAGCTTTGGCTGAAGAGGGTGATCGATCGATCATTATACTTTTGCTGAAAATCCAGAAAATGCTCCAAATCCTTCTAAACAAAACTCCACAGGTGTAATTCAAATTCTTCTCGTTTTCCACCTGAAAAGACTCTAAAATGCAGACAAAGACTCTGAAAACAAACGAATAAATGAGTTCAAAACCGATAAACTGTTCCTAAAAATGGTTTAAGCTCATTAAGACACAAACTGACTCAAGAAAATAATGAAAAATAACTCAAAAAGAAAAACAAAAGAAAGAAACTTGTTAGTCATAGTAAATGCTCCCCCAGACTTACTTCACACCGTCCCGGTGTGGAAATGAGCAAAAAATAGGAAGATACACTTGTAAGAGAAACAAAAGAAAAATGACAAAAGAATTGGATCATGAAAAGAGTGAACTTGTGCAGTCGATCGATCAATCGTGGGATTGATCGATCGATCGTGGGATTGATTAATTGATCAAACCTTGATTGATGTGCAATGATGGTCAGGTCGATCGTGAGATCGAGTGCAATCTTCAAAATTCACTTTGATCGATCGATCGTGGGGATGATCGATCGATCACAGGTAAACGTTTCAAAATCCTGACACAAACAAGAAGGAAAAACGAATTAAAATGAAAAGTACCTGAATAAAAACTTAGTTCCTAAACACAAGTTTTGAGAGCTCAAGAATACAACAAATGATAGAAATTGTCTGAAAAATCAAAACTAAGAACAAAAACAAAAGAAAATGACGTTAGTCAAAAATAAGAAGATGAAAATATAAAGAAACAAAGTCCATAATGGAAAATAAAATATAGAGTGTGAGAAAATCCAAAGAGCTACTCCGGGCTCTGACTCTCGCGGTCCCCTTGAGCTCGATGACGGTGTGGTAAGCGGCGATCTAGAGGTTGGTGCTCCTCATCCTCGGATGCAACATCAGAGTGATGTCCAGCACGTCGCGTCTTCGTGCCTCAGCTCTAGTGCTAGTCTCAGCCCTATATGCAGAAGGTGTGCTCAAACAGAAAGCAATAGGAATCTTCCTAAGTGCTTCCCATAGACGCTTCCTCATCAAATGCTTCCTCTTCTCATTCTCAAAGTGCCAACACACGTACTCTCTGTCCGTGAAGTCATCAGAGAAAGGAGGTACATCAAACTCCTTGCTATACTGTGGAATAATATGCTCAAGTGTCTGAGCAACGTTGGGAAGTGGCAGTGTAGGTGCAGAAGCGGTGGAAGCAATCCTCCGAGGAGCACTGCGCTGAATCTAAGGCTGCTCCTTTTCGATCTCAGTAATATCCAGATGAGTAATATAAGGCTCGAATACCACGTTCTCATGGAAAGTAATAGATGTGACTGCAGGAGCTGGAAGCTTGCACCAACAGGACTTGTACTCCCTAGAATAGAACCACTACTTGGTCTTCTCAGTGATGTAGGTGAAGTTGGTCAAAACTGAGTCATCCATGTACGAGATTTTCTTATTTTTTTGAGTGTTATTGAGGTCAAGTTTGAGAAACTGAAAGATTGGTGTGAGAAGACTACCAATGGTCTCAGCTAGTGGCTTGTCTGGTTCACCTTTGCAGCGATGTTGTGGAAGCAAGCTTGCAAAAGCGTATCCCCAGTTGATGTCACAAGGTCCATACTGAGGAGTAAGGGCATCACCATAGAGATCTGGAACCACTGGAGCAAGAAAAATCTCCAACTCTAGCTTCGTAACAGTAGGGTTGATCTCCTTGCAAAGAATAGTGGACCCAAAAAGCTTCGCTACAATCCTAACAACAGGATTCCTAATGTGTGTGAGCTTGGAATCATGACCTTGAAAACTTCCATCCGCTAAGATATGCCATATGGCATCATTGGCTGGACCAAAACTAATAGGCAACTGTCCCTCGGCTTCCTCTCTAAAACCATATATCCTACAGTTCTCACTGATGGTCAGCGCATAAGATATCCCCTTGAACATGAAAGTGAAGTAAGCGGCTGAAACCGGAGCATGAGGATCTGTAGCCAAATAGATGTCACAAGAAGCTAGAAGCTAACAAACCGGCTTCAAGTATAATGGATACGGTGTAGCTCCAAAACTACCTAAACCCAGCCTCTTAAGCATGCTACCGATTAGATCAATTACCAAGGTTTATCTCAAAAGGTTCCTCATCGGTTCTAGGCCACGGTAAACGCTCTTTATGAACCGTTCCACTAGAGGATTGTCCAGCCTCAACATTGGCTGATCTCTTGAACTTCTTTGCAGGTTTCCTTGGTTCATTAGTTCTTACCATTGTCTGCAAGCTAGCACAACCAAAAGAGAAAAAACAGAGTTTAGTTTCTCTTCAAAATTTTGAGAATCATAAAATCTGAAATACAAGTGAGGTGATTGTGAAATCAATTGCTAAACTCAATAATCAATATAAATAACATCCAGCAATGAAAGCAATTGAATCCACAAAACCTCAATTTCAAACCTAAATTCCCAAAAATCTCTAAAAGTTCTCTTTCAACCTAACAATCGATTTCTAGACAAAAATTAATCTTATATATAGCAAATAGGCTTCGAAATTCCCTATAATAGTGAAAGAATATGGATTCTAAACAATAAAACATCAATAAATCGAAATCCAAAACTTACATAAAATCTCTAATTCATCTTATAAATCGCAAATTAGGAAGCCATACCTTTGCCAATCAAAAGAGATGATAGGATAATCATATAGAGGGGAGAAACCTGAGTGAATTAGGCCTTTGAATCGAAGAAAACGGTTAAGAATCAAAGAAGTTATGAAGGTTTGAAGAATTTTTAGAAAAAATCGCTCAAGATCAATAACCGTTATGAATTTGTGAAGTTCTGTGAAATCTGTGTTTTCTATTTATAGGGTAATTACCTGGCCCGTTGATCGATCAATCCCGGGCTTGATCGATCAATCAATCAACCTACTCGTGAAATCCTCTCTGTTTTTGATCGATCAATCAAATGGCATCAGCTCGATCAAATGATTAAGTGCAAAATCCTTGGGTTTGATGATCGATCAATCAAACCATTGTAGGTCGATCAAATTGTCACGCGCAAAATCTTTCGCTTCGACGATCGATCGATCAAGCTGATACAGGTCAATCAAATGGTCAAGCGCATGGTATCTTAAAATGCTGATCCATCGATCTCTTTGCTGAGGTCGATCAAATGGTCGAGTGCAAGACTATAAAACCACGACGATCGATCGATCATGGACATGATCGATCGATCAAAGCTCTCTATTTCGCTTTTTCATCTAAAAAAAACAAAAAAAAAATGAAAAATCAACTCTAAACACAAAAACTATGAAAAACAAAACTACTTAATAGTGGATTGCCTCCCACTCAGCGCTTGTTTAGAGTCATTAGCTTGACTCGATTGCCATTTAGATGGCAGATTGACTCTTGGGAGGAATGTTCACTCCCGTAGTCTTTTTTAATCAATGGTGAACCTTTTAAGCTATTCATCCTTCTTGTGTAATTCAGGTCCTGTAGCATCCAACAATACTACAGTTCCATCAGGTCGAATTTCCTTCATGGTGTATGGTCTTGAAGTTTCAAGTCCAAGTTTTCCTGCAAAAACTTTAAGACACAAGTTTTGCACTACAAACTTAGAATAATCATCAAATGTAACATTAAGGATACTTATATTGGCATACTCAGCTGAATCTTCTGCTAGCTCATGACAAACACCATACTCTTTATTTGACTCATACTCAAGTTCACAACCTCCCAATCCTGCAAAACTGAATCTCCAACTCTAGAAACTGTTTCCTTCTCAGTATAAACGTTTATCATTTCACACATGTTACCAGTTGAAACTCTAATCAAATAGGAGACTTCCTTATCAACATTCTCCAGCACAACCTTCTTGATAAGGAAGTCGATTTTAGCTCCAACTGCGTTTAGGAATGGTCTTCCTAACAATATTGGAACTGCTCCACCTCTAGCCATCTCAACTACTATGAAATCGGTTGGAACCTTGCAGTTTCCAACCAGAAGTGTGAAGTCAATCAATCGCCCCTTTGGACTCTTAGAAGTGGCGTCCCCAAACAAAATGGATGAGTTGTGCTCCTGCATCAAACTGATACCTAACTTCTTCATTGGCTCCAGAGAGATGATATTTACGCTTGCACCAGAATCACAAAGCACATCACTAAAGATCAAATTCCCAAGAATGCAAGGTATTGTGAACTCCCCTTGATCTTCTAGCTTTGTAAACTTCTTTGGGAATGGAATTAGAGGTCTGTACTTACCTTCTTTGCTCTCCTCCTTATTCTCAGTACACTCCTCGGTTTCAGACTTCACAACATTGCAAGACTCCTTCAGATTGTTCTCAACTTTTCCCTGTAGAACTCCTTGTGGTCTTCTTATAGCTTTAGCAGTTTGAGCTACTTGAGTGTCTAGCTTCTTCAAATGTACAGAGACTGACTCAAACTTGCTGTTCAAATCGTTATACATGCTGTCTACCTTCGTGTTGAGCTCTTGTGTGGTTTTCTGCTGCTCGGTTGCAAGCTGTTGGATCAATGCCTTGATTTCGTCGTTTGAAGTACCTGAAGGGATCACTGGAGCTTGTTGTGATGGTGTTTGCTGCTGATAAGGCTTGTACGGCTCCTGCCAGTTGCTTTCTCCGGAGTTCTGATTGTACAGTTTCTCGTTGTTCCATCTATGACCAGGTTTTTGTACAAAGGGTTTTCCTTGGAAAGGTGATCCCTGAGGCATTGCCGGAGCTGGGAAAATGAGATTTTTTTGGTTTTCCACATTCGTGCTCCTATAGGAAAGATAGTTATGATTATGTCCCCTGTTCTGCCAGTTAACATAGTTGACTTTTCTCTGTGTTCCTCTGACATGTCGGAGTCATCCAGAACCTTAGCTACCTCTCTACTGTCATCCAGCTGATGCACACCCCTATGATTTCCTTGATTAACTTTGATAAGCATGTCAAGCTTCTCAGCGATCTCATCTATTCTCTAAATTTCCCCGTTGTTGACCTTTCTTCCTCGGTCATATTATGGACAATGACTACCAGAACTTACTGTCAAGTTGTCGATGAGGGTGAAGGCTTCATCCCTAGTATTAGTCATGAAGTCTCCATTACTTGCAGCATTCGTAGAGTTATTTTACTCCCACTCGATTCCACCATAGAAGGTATTAAGCAACTGCTCATCTGAATAACCGTGGTGTGGACAATCTCGCTGATACTCCTTGAAACGCTCCCAAGTTTCATATAATGACTCACTAGAACGTTGCTGAAACGTTGAAATTTTTCCTCTCAAAGTTGTAGTCTTTGATTTGGTGTAGAACTAATCCAAGAATGTTACTCTGACTTCTTCCCAAGTAGTGAGTGAACTTGGAGGTAAAGATCGTAAACATCTTGAAGTCTTGTCAGAAAATGAATGGTAAAACAGCTTACACTTAACATAGTCCGCAGGGACTCCATTCGAACTTGTTGTACTGCACATATCCTCAAAATTCTCGATGTGATCCATTGGATTCTCTCTTGGGAGACCATTGAAGACGTATTGCTTCACTAACCCAATAAACTGAGGCTTGATTTCGTATTCTTGCCTCTGGATAGGTGGGGGACGAATAGCTGATATATTCTGGTAATATGTGTGAAAAGTATCCATATCACCAATGGCTCGACGTTGAGGTTCTTCATGCTGCCTCCTAAACTGAGCTAAATCCCTCTGTAGCTCTTTAACTGTCTGCTACATATTCTGATTCCCCTGGAAGTTGTTATGAGTTTCAGGATTGTCTGGAAGCTGCTAGTTGTCACGATTCATCACTCTTGCTCGTCTGTTCTCTATCTTGGACCTAGCAAGTGAATCATTGTCATAGTTCACTAAGTCTTCTGATTCTTGACTTCTTCTGACCATAAACTTAAAGAAAAGGAAAAAAAAAACAAAAAAAAACGTAAGCAAAGAGTATAAACTAGAAACTAAATATCAATCAAAAGGCAACCAATTGGTTCCCCGACGACGGCGCCAAAAACCTGATGTGGGTCAAGTTTTACCCTAAATAATCTACTGCAAGTGCACAACAATGAAGTAGTAGTACTTAAGGATAGTATCCACGAAGAACCAATTTTGCACTTTTGACTATCTATTATATTTCAAGCTATACTAATTCGAAATCAGTGATGGAAATCTAACAACTTAAATGGTTTGCAATCATGATAAAAACATCAGGCATCGGGTATTTATCAGGAAACATGAATCTAATCAGGGATATTATTCAGGGAATTACAGCTCTATTCTCGACTTGAACATAAAGTTTTGACAAGCCCACTGTCTTAACACTTATCACTCAATCTAGAAACCTTGAAAATCCTAACTTTCGTTGGTCATAGCGAAGCAAATTGGCATTACCATATGGGTTCAATTATCCACAATTCATTCTAACTATCAGCTGTCATTGGTTACAATCAATTACTCATCTAAACTAGTTCTGGTTCTTAACAAACTTTTGGAAGGCTAACAACCTAGATCCATAAACTAGTGGATCAAACTAATTTAAGCATTAAGCAAGAGTTTACATGGAGAACTTCTAACAATCAATCATATTTAATCCTCAATCATCGATTCCTAAATCCCTAGAATCCCTACACCTGACAAGAGAACTACTCAGAAATAATTAAAATAGAAATAGAAATCATAGTAGAAGAAAACATGAAATTGCAATAGAAATATGAAGAGGGTTCAAAACTTCTTCTCAAGGTGTGGAGGAATTCTTTTCCCTGCTTACAAAAGCTAAAACTGCTGTAAAAACGATCTCTCTCAAGTATGCTCTCTCCAAAACTAAATAATAAGAATAGTATTTATATGCTCTATGACTCGTAGCCACAAAACATGAAAATTAGGTTATCTCTCGTAGCTTCGTTGATTGATCGATCACTGGTGAGCGGTCGATCTCCCACATAGCTTGGTCGATCATGAGGTAGAGCACTGCTTTTGGTGTAGGTGTGATCGATTGATCATGAGGTGTGAGGTCGATCAACCGGTTGAGTGCAGCTTTGGTTGAAGAGAGTGATCGATCGAGCAAGGTGTTGATCGATCAATCATTACTTTTTTGCTGAAAATCTAGAAAATGCTTTAAATTCTTCAAAATGCAGACAGAGACCCTGAAAACAAATAAATAAATGAGCTCAAAATCGATAAAAATCGAGTTATATCAAAATCCTTGCCTATCTTCCCTCTCGAAAATCAGTATTAGGATTTAGAACTCTCGTGTTAAATCCAGTTCGAATAGAAGTCTTAAAAACATAATTTACACTGTAAAAGTCTGTTTTTATTATATTTTCCAGATATTTTGATTATAATTTATAACTAATAGAGATGGTGTTTGTAATTAATGTTTATAAATTACAAATAATATGAATAGATAATTTCTATAAATATATTATTTTATATCTTTTATTACGTTGTCGAAACAAAAAATATAAGGAACTTGAAAAAAAAAATTTAAGATACGGCATGATATTTTCTTTCTCAAAAAATATTAATTTAATAATTTTGTAGAGTATTTTATTATTATTTCTCTTATCAAATTTGATTACATATTTATTATTTATTTTGAAAATTTCAAATATGTTATATTATCTTTGTAGAATATCATATTATTCATCTTGTCATATTATTTTGAATCATGTCTTATATATATATATAATAAAATATGAAAACCCAATTTGACCGGTTAAACCGGTCTGACCAATTATCCATAATTATTGTCGAGCCGGTGTTCAGTTCAGTTTTTAAAACATTGTTTAAAACAATAACAGAAATGTTGGTGTGATATTTTCTGTTTTTATATAAGTGGTTATAAATTTGATTTTAAAGTATTATTGTTAAATTTTTATTTTGGCTTAAACAATCATTTCCATTAGTCAAATCATGTTGGAAGTGGATCCAAGATCCTACTTCGGTCCACGAGAAACAATGGACGAATATTTCTAAATCTTGAACTCGGCAAGATTGTTGGATTTTCAACTCGGATATCTTCTACCAACTCGGAAGAGTTCCTTCTCGGAAGCAAGCGAAGCATGAAGGAAGTCAGACAAATAAAGAAATGGAAATTTTTCTATTCCGATATGGAAAATTTCCGAAAATCTAGCTAAGATCTTCAAGATAATAGCAAATCTAAATAATTTGTAATATTTTTTATTTACAATCTACTTTGTAACCGCCTTTATAATCTATAAATAGAGGATCAGATCCTCCTAACAAAGGATCCGCTTTTGAGCAATCACACATTAAGCAATACAATTATACTTGGTAATCTTTGCTCTTTGGCAATCAACTTCTTCTTCATAATTTCTTAAGTATCCTTGCCCTTTCTTCCCTCTATTAATCAGAATTTGGGATTTAAGACTTTTGTGCTAAATTCGGTTCGAACAAATCAGTTGATCATTTGATAATTGAGTGGTTTTAGTCATAAATTCCCATCAAAGGAAATGTTTGAAAAAAACAGTTGATAATTTGATAATTGTGATTTTGTAGTAACGAAATTTAAAAAAAAATTGTTACTAAAAAATAAAAATTTTATGTGGTTAAAGACTGAAATTCAAGTTTCTATGTAATTACGACCTGATTCAAAGTTTCAAGGGATACAACCTGAATTAAAGTTTTTTTGCGTGGTTACAACACATTTCTGAAGTTTCATGTGGTTGTATAATTAATTGATAATTTCCATGGGTTAATACCCTTCCTCGTTTAACTTATTTGCTATATCAAAAAAAATTTTAATTTAAAATTATATATAGGGAGTTTCATCATAAATACCCTATGGGTTTGTAAAATTATGAAAAATGCCCTGGTACTGTTCACATCATTGGACATGGAAATGTTTTTGTCTATTTTGGGTTGAAGAGACAAAATTTCCCCTAATTTTGGAGAGAACAGCACGGTGGACGGATAAGAAACTGAACATGTCCATGTAATATTGGAAAAATCATGGCTATATGAGACATATGTCCATGCCCATTAAAATGAAACTGTATATGTCCATGTAACACTGGTATATCATGACTATATGAAATATATGTCTATATTCACTTGAATGAAAGTGTACATGTCCATGTCCATTTGAATGAAACTGTGCATGTCCATGTAGCACTGGGTTATCGTGGCCATATGAGGCATATGTCCATTTAAATAAAATTGTATATGTCCATGTAACATTGGTTGATCATTGACATATGAGACATATGTCCATGTCCATTTAAATATGAGACACATGTCTATGTCCAATTAAATAAAATTGTATATGTCCATGTAACATTGGTTGATCATGGACATATGTCTATATCTATAGTGCAAGGGGCAAAAAAATAAAATAAGTGATGATTATGTCCATGTCTAGTGCGTCTATGATATTTTTAATGAAGATGAACATTACCAACATATTTTTGATGATTTTGCAAAGGTTTAAGATATTTTTCATTATTATCTTTATATATATTCGTTTAATTTAGTTGCTATATAAAATAAATTTTTAATTTAATTTTATTTTATTGCAAATCAAATATGAACATTTTCTATATCTTATCAACTCTAATAATTAGTTGATCATCATAACATAAACCATAAAAGATTGTGATCAATTTTCCGACCAAAAAAAAGATTGTGATCAATTTAATTGCTTATCTTAGGATATGATTGGTAATTGCTTTCGTTTTGTTGCTTTGAAAAGCAATAATCTTTGTATGAAATTTATATTAAATCAATCATAGTTTTATTTTGTTTTTAACTCTAAAATATGATTGGTTTACTTTAAATCTCATACAAAGATTTTTTTTTTTCAAAACAATGAAACGAAAGCAATTGGCAATCAGGAGTGCTGATTGACAATACTTTTGTTTTACTGCTTTAAAAAACAAAAATTCTATATGAGATTTAAATTAAACCAATCAAGTTTTAATTTATTTTTTATTTTAAAATATGATTAATTTAATTTTAGTCTCTTACAAAGATTCTTACTTTGACTTATTGCAATGAAACAAAAATAGTTGTCAATGGGACTTCAAGTTTTGTTCTTAAAAACAATCAAAGTGGGGGTATAATCCTAGCAAAGTTAAATGAAAAATATTCTACACTAAATTGTAAATTTGGCGTATATGTATGTTTTAGTGTATCATATACACACACATTACTTGGTAAGTGAATTATTTTATTACGTGGCTTATGTTCGTTTTTGTTCACTCATGTTGGTATCTAATGACAAGAAGAATTATAATGCTTCTGAATATCTGCATTTAAGGAGTCCGTTTAAACTTCATTCTACAAACTGATCAAAATTTAAAACAATAGCGGATCCACTTGAGCCCAATATGAGGCACGTGCCCCATACTAGTTTTAAGAATTTGTTGGTCATCTATTACTATTTGTTGGTTTATTTGGTTAATAGTATATTACTGTACTCTTACGTATGGAGTTCAAAGCCCACTTCTTATTTTATAACATTTTTTTTACCAATTTCTGTTTATTTCCGATGTACATGTAGTATTGACAAAAAGAAAAATACATCTAGTCATATCATATCCAATAATTTCTTCTATTTCATTTTTCTAAATTATAAATTTTTTTGGGCGGTTTTACGATTATATATTTATATATTATAATTATGATGTTTAAAATATTTTTATAAAACATAAAAAGTTGAAAATTTAGTTCTTAAATATGATTTATGTTGGTTTGTCCATAATATAATTTGGCCTAATGTGGTGAATTCGAATCTCACCCAATTTTAGTTGAAATTTTTTGACTATGGATCGGATTTTATCGATCTAATTATTGTTAGACAAAAGAAAAATGATATTTATGATACACTATTAAATAATATCATACATATTATAAATAAAATAAATAATTTTTATATGATTATTGTTACTATTAGGTGCCTCATACAAATATTTGTTCTGAATCCGCCACTGTTGGTGGGGATAAACCGAATATCGTTGCAATTGAGATATTACTGGCATATTCGTTTCCATTCTATGTGATTGCTTCCTCTTCATCTTTCCAGTTTGTGGTCGTTGAGGAGGTTCTTTCAATAATTTCCACAAGGCCAAAACCGTGCAGCTTTGTGAATTCGACCCTGTCATAATATATTCCTCAAGCTACTGTGCACTTCCACTGTATGTAGTGTTAGATATTGAAACCCGATGCACATCGATAATCCATTCACATAATTAGACCTGACCCAATAGTAATTGGTGCCTAAAGCAAATTTTTTTTTTAATACCCATATGATACATTTTAGGGCTTAAACAAGGACATCTAATATATTATTACAAAAGATAACCTGAATTTGTAAGATATCACATAAAATATCATTAGAAAATTGTAACACATATTATTACCGAATTCATAAATAAA
>OVAX01000995.1:42399-57513 GCA_900406405.1 Lepidium africanum | reverse complement strand
ATAATTATATTTAATGATGATATAAGAGGCAAAAAGTATTTAATACCCAATTTAAAAGAATATGTTAACAATGATTGGAACTATATATTTTTTTAATATATAAAAAATGGTAAGTGTTTTAAGTAATTTTCACAAATAATTAATAAATTAATTTGATCATTTAATTCGATTCAATTTATATTTAATGCTGATATAAGAGACAAAAAATATTTATCACCGAAATAAATTATTAATTATTTTTTATTAACCATATAAATGATTGATTTTAAAATTTATACTATTTGTTTCATTTGGTAATATATAAATATATGATTAAATGACTATTTTTTAGATCCTTATATTGTTTTTCTTGTGTTTATGTATATTTCAATATTACTTGGGTTAAATATAGTGAGTGTGTAAATTACATTTCATTAATAATTACTAAAATGAAATCATATATAAAATCCAATAGAATGTGTAAATTACATTTCATTAATAATTACTAAATTTTACTAATATTAGTATGCACATTACAATATGATTTCAAAACAATTTTAGACAAAAACAAAATAAAATATGAAACAAAAATATAACAATAATTTTTAGGATTATTAGAGTACGACCTTACTTGATTACTATCGTGGAAGATTAGAAGAATAGCTATATGGTGAATGATAATGCAAGCAATATTTATGTATTTATAAGAAAATATTAGGGTTTTCATAAATAGTTAGTAGAAACTAATTGGGATACAATTTTTTCGCCAAACTGAAAATATAATAATGGTATTATAGTTGTACGATAAAAAAAGAATAATGGACTATATATCAAACAAAATTAATAGAATATGAAAAATATAATTATTTACCTAGAAACCATAGTGATGATTATGAGAGGTGAATTACTATTGTGAAAGAGATTTATGTCAATTGTGATCTATAGGTAATGCGCATATATATATATATAGTAGTGTGTTAAGATTTTCGTAAAAAATATATTAGGCAATAGTGTAGTGACTATAATATATTCCGAATATATATATTTCAGTGATACATTTAACTGAAATACAATAGTTAAAATTATCTTCTCATTAGATTATAAATATTTGGATATAAATTTAGATGATACACTTGACATATTGGTTTAGCACAATATTAAAGGTCAATTGTTGATATGTTTGGTCGAAATTAACCTTAAAATTTTTCAAGATAAAAGACTAATCTCTAATGGCAAATGATGTAATATAACACATCATTGTAAGGTTATTTTTATACTAAATTTATCTTTTAATTATTAAAGTTATCTTCGTATCATATCTAGTTATATTATATCCCTATAATCAAGGTGATCATTGTTTCTATAATAAATACAAAGTAATTAAATAAATTTTCATTCAATTAAACTTACCAAATATTAAGTGCTATAGATACAATATTTTATGTTTCCATATTGATATATTATATACCAACATTACAGCTTATATATAAATTACAATAAATGTATTAATAATAAAATTAGTAAAACTTTTTTTTATGTCTTACAAATTAATTATCAACCACAATTTTAAGAATAACATTAAATTAATAAACAAATTTCCTTAAATTTTGTGTAACATATAATATTTGATTTCATATACTATTTTCGTACTTATTTAGGTAATTATGGTAATTTTCTATATAATATTAACAACTTTACTCAATATATATGTATATATATATATTTATTTTATATGCTCATCGTATTCAAATTAATTTGGATTATTTGACTTGTTGTAGTAAGATTCCGGTAGTTTGATATATAATATTGTATTTATTAGCTCGAAAATATTTAAATTTCCATTCATTCACCAATATTAATATACTGTTAGGATGTATAATTAATATAACATAAATATTTCATCATTTATATATATCCACAAACATTAGCAGGATGATAGAATAGTCATAATTATTTTTATATTAATTGTTATTAAACTTAAAGTATATGATATTATAATACATAGATTTTTGAAACAAAATAAATTTATTAAAAATGTAAATACGAAATAAATAACAAAAAATAGAAACATAATCGATATAATTTTGTCTCGAAGTTATGTCCAAAATTATATAATTTACCCTTCAGCAAATAATTTGAGAATTACAATAATTACTTTATAATTAACCATTCTACAGTTACCATAATTATTTATGTTAAAAGCAACTATATTACTCATACACGTGCGATGATTATACTAAAAGTAGATATAAATTTGTTTTTTTTTGTCAACAATGGCCCACAACTGGCCGGCTTAATAGTCAAGTTCCTATATAATGTAGGCGGTAGGACTCGATCTCTGGATGTGTAAGTGCGTCTGCCATTTAGTAGACTTACCGCCAACCACTGAACTAAAGACCACTTGAAAGTAGATATAAATTCAATATATTAAAAATAGCAAATAGAACCAAATAATATATGTTCTCAATCCGATTATAAGAACAATTGTTAAATATTATGAATGTTCATTAATATACACATATTATTATTGACTGTAAACAAAAATTTATTATAAATTATCAATGGCAACAAAACAACAATACTTTATAATTATTATTATAAAAGTTAAAATAGTAAACAATTAAAATAAAAAAAATACTAAAAACATCATTTGTTAAATATTGTATGTTTAAAACTCATCACCATAAACATACTGCTGAATTCCATAGTTCATATATATCCAAGAATATCACAATATGACCAATTTTACTATAAAAAAAATTTAGTTTCAACACATCATTTTGATATTCTTAAGAATGTAGCGTTTTACCATAGAAAAGTCTGAATCTTACATTCATGTCTTCAATCAACATAATCTTGTACATAAACCCACTTGGATTTTTTTCGTCTTGATAATTAGTAGAAACTAATTTGGGATAGAGTTTTTTTGCCAAACTGAAAAAATAATAGCGGTGTTTTAGTTGTATGATAAAAAAAAATATGAATTATATAGATTAAAAAATTTAATAGAATATGGAAAATGTAATTATTTACCTAGAAACTATAGTTAATTATGAGAGGTGAATGACTATTGTGAAGAAATTTATGACAATGATGACGTATAAGTAATGTACATATATATAGTAGTGTCTTAGGTTTTCCGTAAGAAATATATTAGGCAATAATGTATTAACTAAAATTGATTCCAAAAATAAATTTCGATAATATACTTGACCAAAATAAAATAGTTAGAGTTATATTCTCATTAAATTAGAAATATTCTGATATAAATTTTGGTGATACACCTGACATATTAGTTTACCATAATATTAAATGTAATTTGTAGATATGTTTAGCCGAAAATAACCTTACGATTTCTCTAGACATAAGACTAATTTCTAATGGCAAATGATGTAATATAACACATCATTGTAAGGTTATTTTCAAACTAAAATTATTTTTTTATTATATAGAAGATTTCAATTATAGTACGTTATAATAAGTTTTCTATTATGATAATTAATTTAGAAAATTTGGCTACAAAAATGTACAGCTACATAGTACTACATTACATATATATTGATCGATTGTACATTTTATTTTTAAATGATAGAATTGATTAAAATATTTGTGATCAGGAATTTATTTATTTTGAAGTTTTCGAATTTATCTATTTAAAGATTTCATATTTATTATAAGGCAATTGCGTATATTTAGTTTTAGCACTTAAATGTAGAAGGTTTTATAGGAAAATGTTAGATCCATACATAATACTACTTTACATAAATATTGATCGATTCTAGAAAGATTAATTTTATTTGAGCACTAATTTATTATAAGATTTGGAATATGGAATTCAGTTATTAAAAAATTTTGAATTTATTATAAGGCATATGATTAATTTTAAAAATAGATATCGACATTTAAATTCCAGAAATCTATTTGAATTTTTTATCGTGCCATATTTACTTAAGATAATCATTATGATTTATTTGAATTGAATACTTAAGATTCCAATGGAATTAGTGGGTAATCATACTATCCAACGTTAAGATATAGTATGTATACATTTCTAATTATATATTTTAAATCATACTGTAATTGTGTAATTCATATGAAAAGCTAGAAATATATAATTATACAATATATAATAACAAAAAAGTTATTGGTAAGAATTGTCAATAACTAATGAATTGAAGTCATATACAAAATATGTATCTGAACTATAACTAATGAATTTATATAACAATATTATTTCGAATCTTTAACAAATGATAGTAGTAAGTGATACACGTAATCTGCATTTCATATAATATACAAAAAAAATATTAATTTAAATATTATTACTTTGCAACTATTAATTAGTTGACGATAATGAAGTTGATATATTAATATTTCTTAACCAATTAGATGATTATTACTATGAACTCCTTTTATTGATCGATTCATTATTGCTATTACGAACACATTATATAATTGAAATATTTAATCTTCCATATAATAATATACTGAAAATTAGTAAAAAATTCATAGTTTATTAAAGAAATAAAGATTACAGCATATAGAATAAATAAAGAGAAAAAAAGATTCAACATAAATTAAATTTAAGGTGTTAGAAATTCATCACCAACATGGTACTGCTGAATTTCATAGATCATATGTATCTAGAAATATCACAATATCGCCATATTGTTTACCATAATTAAATTTAGCTTCCATATATCCTCTGTCAAAGCTCAAGAGGAATGGTTCCACAAACAAGTCCAACTTTTGCATCAATGTCTTCCATCAAATAAATCTTGTACATAAACGAACTTGGTCTTTCCATTCGACATCCCGAAGGAACCTTATGGAGGTAAAGAATTGTTTTTATACTGAAAAAATGCGTATTAGTATACATTGATGGAATAAAACAATTTAATAAGAATGAGATAATCATAATTCTTTATGTAGAAGAGTAATACTGAGACATGATCATAAACTTAAAAAATTAACATCTAAGTTAAACAAACAAAGAATTAAGAATAACAGAATTATCATAATTATATATTTAGCAACCGAAACCATATGATTGTGCAAATTCTGACCTATAGGCAATGTCACATATATAGTAGTGTTAGGTTTTTCGAAAAAATTATATTAGGTAAGAATGCATTAACTAAAAATAGTTATGTCTTTTGCTCTATTTTTCTAATTTCTTGCTTCTATCGATCTTGTTTAGTATTATGCATTTACTCTCAGTATTGTTTACTTGCTGTCTTCTTTACTTAGGGTGTTAGATAATTTACCATATATGATTGGTTTGAATCATATCTTGATTGCTAGTGGTTTCACCTTATTGGATCGACATCTTATGTACTGCAATGACATGATAGTGCATAAATATAATTGAGCATAAAAATGTGTGTATCATTTTACAATGCAAAGATGATGACACTTTTAGTTTCTGTGATGAAAGAGAAAGTTTATTTGCTTAAGGATTTAATACTCTAGATGAGGGGTGACAGAGTCTTTGATGCCAAGTGTGCTAATCCACCTTTATTGTATTGCAATTAACATCCCCAATCAGATAAAAGTAATAATCATTATCACCAGTTATTGAACAAACAATGGAGGGATAGAAATTACTACATAGCTAAGACACATTTGGTTGACTACTTGTCCTCACTTCATTGGTGAGATTTGTATAGCTTCATATTGGTAGTGAAATAAGCCATTAATTGTTGTATTTGATCAGTGGAGATCAACAACTTCATTACCATTTCTTGTATGAGTAAGAGCCAAATATGCAGCAACAAGACTAGAATAATGTTGACTTTGTCTTTGGCTTTTTAGTTTCCATCTCAATGGATATGCAACAATTTTATAACAACGCTCAATGGTGTGACCAGTTAAGCCACTGGGAGTACAAGTTAGTATATTGTTATGATTGTTAGTTGCAAAATTTCCATTTTGAGAACCGGATGTAACAACATTAACTTGAGCCTAAAAAGCTGAGCAATTAAGATTCATATAAGTTCTCCATGTTTGGCTTTCATCTTGGTCAAGAATTTTGTACATAATTGAAAGAGTAGGTCTCGATTTCATGTTCAAGACTTGATTACGATATGTAGCAAAATCATCATTCAGTCCCATTAGAAAATGAACAATCTGAGTACTTTCTTGATCTTCTAAGAATTATTTAACTTGAGAACACCTACAACCTCCACTTTCCATAAGATTCTTTGTACAAGCTTGTTGTTCCCAAAGAGAAATTAGCTTTGTAATCTATGCAGATAAGGACATACATCCTTGAAGAGGAGTACTGATTTCTTGATTGAGATTATGGATTTGTGGCAAATTACTTTTGTGAAGCCAATTTTGCATATCTTTCCAAATGTCTGCAGAGTCTTGAAAATATAGAATGCTAGCATATATTTTCTTAGAAACAACATTCAAAATCTATGCCTTCATCATACTGTTACAGCGACACCAAATTTTGTAAAGAGGATCGAATTCACTTGGTCTTATCAAGGTTCCATCAACAAAATCTATTTCGTTCTTAGCTTCTAGACTAGTCTTCATAGTGATGAGCCATGAATTGTTATTATCGCCTTGGAGAATCTCAAAGACAATAGTCATACCTGGATGATCTCCAAAGTGAAGATAAAATAAAGTGTGAGAACTGTATGGTTGATAGTTTCCTACAGGTTGATCATTGTGAGAATTTCTCGAATTCGATCGATTAACTGCATGTGATTTATCTTTGTATTCGATTAAAGTAGTTGTACGATTTCTGAGTCTAGTTCCTTTTTATGGCATTGTGATGGGAGTGAAATCAATGAAGAGAAAGATGAACATGAGAGACTAAAATAAAATCAAAAGAGGATCGAACAACAAAAAGTTTTTTCTTAAGAAAATGACAGAAATTGCCATCGAGAGAAAGTAGCTTGCAGAAGAATATGCTCTAAAACCATTTTAGTTATAATAAATAATTCGTGTTATAAATAAAATTCCAAAATTTGGATTAAAAGTGACGGATAGCGAGTGTTTCTTATGCGCTGTAACCGTTTCTCTCTCCCGACGATTTTCTGAGTTTTTTTTTCCGGCGATTTGCTTCATTTTTTCGGCGATTTGCTTCGTTTTTCTCTGTCGTTTTCCTGTTTCCTCTCCGGATTTATTACTGGTTTGGTGGTGGCTCTTGCTAAGGAGTCTCCTCGATGGAGACTATCTCTTCTTCTCTGCTAGTTGGTCCTGTGACCTCTTATTCTCCGTTACTAGCTTCTAACTGTTTGCCGATCTCTGATCCTTTGCCTAATGCTGTCAATTCGCTTAAAGCTTGGGTTTCTAAGGTGAAATCTACTGAATCGGTTTTCTTACTCTTTGCCTTTGAAATTTGCTGATGGTGGTGTATCCTCTTCTTCCATTCCGAATGATGCTCTTGATAATGCTTCTCCTCTTTGGACTTCATTTGTTTTGGGAAATTTCATTGGAGATGTTCCTCATATTGGTTCTATTCATGCTACTGTGAATCGGATTTGGCAAAATTCCAAGAAGAGCCTAAAAATTGATGCTCACTTTATCTCTTCAAATGTTGTTCTGTTTCGCATTCAGGATGATACCATTCATGGTCGTGTTTTGCGTCGGCATATTGGAGATTCTCCTTTGATTGTTCGTGAATGGTCTCTGGAATCGGCTTCATCTGATCCTGAACTTCTCTCCATTCCTCTATGGGTTGACTTTGCTGCTGTTCCGGGACATCTCTTCTCCTATAATGGTCTGAGTTTCTTAGGTAGTCACATTGGTGATCCTATTAAGCTTCACCCGAAAACTGAGAAGTGTCTCCGTTTTGATGTTGCTCGTGTATTGATTGAAGTAAACATGGTGAATTCTCTTCCTTCTTGGATTGATATTCCGGCTGGTTTATATCCCTCTGCTCGTGTTCAAGTTTCATATCCTTGGCTGCCAAGAAGATGTAACATCTGCTCTAAATGGGGTCATGATGATCAATCTTGTTCCTCCCTATCTCAGAAGCATTTAGTTGTTGAAGCTGTTTCAACATCTCTTTCCCGTGCTTCTGATTCAGTTGCTGTTGATTCTATTCTTCATTCGGATGTCAATAATGCTTCTACTTTGGATCCTTTAACTTTGAATCATGCTGCTGCATCTCCTACTCATTTGCTCAGCAAGTCTCAAAAGACTTTGGTTGTTAATTCAACTTCTTCTTCTAAGGATCTGATTTATATTCTTGAGAGTGTTTTAACAAGGTCGGTTGTTGTAGATGCTTCTGCTTTGAGTTCGGATTCTCTCCCGACTCATTTAACCTTTGTACCTGCGGTATCAAGTTCTGCAGTTCCATCTATCACTCAACTGACTAAGCGCACACCTCCAGAATCTGATGATGGTCTTCAGTCTCTGGACTGGACCTCCATTAGAAAATCAGGTCGTATCACTTCTAAGCTTTCTGATTCCGCTAAATTGGATTCTGCATCAACTCTTTATAACTCTTCTTATTCAGTCTCACCTTTTCAGGCTTTGGAGAATATTCAGGAAGATGGAGAAATCTTGGAGGTTTTGGATATACAAACTCGGTTAAAGACTAAATCTAAGCTAGCAAGACAAAACCTGCTTTGAATGTTTCCAAAAAAGGAGATAAAGAGAATGATGCTATCCTTATGCCCAGTGTTTCCTCAAATAAAAGAGCTTCCTCGCGGAAGCATTGATGTCTTTCTTTGTTTGGAATATGCAAGGTTTCAATCAACCTCGTAAACACTCGGTTATGCGTAAGTGGATTCTGGATGTTAAGCCAATTTTTGGTCGTCTTTTGGAAACAAGGGTTCTTGAACCATCTTCTTTGGTGGCTTTTCAGTCTGCTTTTCCTAATTGGCAGTATTTCTCCAACTATGACTTCCATCGTTTGGGTCGTATTTGGTTCTGCTTCTCTCCTGATACTCAAGTTTCTCTTCTGGATAAATCTTCTCAACATATTACCTGCCAAGTTGTCTTGTTATCTTCAGGTGCTACCTTTATTGTTTCAGCAATTTATGCCTCCAACTTTGAAGTTGATCGGCGTCAGTTATGGGCTGATCTTTTAGCTATTAAGTCAAGGTTTTCTCATCTTACTTTGCCGTGGATTCTTATGGGGGACTACAATCAGATTCTTTCAAATCTGGATCACTCTAATCCTTCCTCTCTTCCTCCTATTGGTATGTTGAACTTCCAATCTTTCATCTCTGATTGTGATGTTACTGATTTGCCTTCTACTGGTTCGCATTTTACTTGGAGAAATAATAGAGATGCTGATCCCATTGGTAAGAAACTGGATAGATGTCTTGTAAATGAGGCTTGGTTATCAACTTATCCTATCTCTTTTGCTGACTTTGAAGCTAGAGGTATTTCGGATCATTCTCGTTGATTGATGGTATTTGGTCTGCTTATGCTCCATTATTTCACTCTCGCTCTACTTTGTTCAGATTTCACCGTAAGTTGAAGCTCTTAAAACCTGCTTTGCGTAATCTTAATCGGCTCCACTTTGGTAATATTCCGCTTCATTCCAAGTCAGCTTTTGATGATCTTTGTAAAGGTCAGGAATCTACTCTTCTTCATCCGAGTGAGGCTTCTTTCTTGGCTGTTTCCGATGCTACTTCTTCGTGGAATCCCTATGCTTTTATTGAGGAGTAATTTTATAAACAGAAATCTCGTATTAAATGGCTTAAGGAAGGAGATCAGAATTCTGCTTTTTTTCATCATATTGTTCAGTCCCATTCTTCCAAGAACACCATTCGTCGTCTTTTATCTGATTTTGGGTCAACTCTTACTGATTTATCTGATATTAAACAAGAGGATGTGTAGTACTTTTCTTCTTTTCTCCAGCAATGTCCCAATGTTACAATCCCGGACTTATCCAATCTGGTTAATTTTTCCTGTTCTGCTGAAGCTGTTACTGCTCTTGTTGCTCCTATCTCTGCTGAAGAAATTCAGGCGGTTGTTTTCTCTTTACCTTCTAATAAGGCTCCTGGTCCTGATGGACTCCCTGTGGAATTTTTCAAATCTGCTTGAAGTATAATTGGCCATGATTTGAAAATAACAATTCAGTCTTTTTTCATCTTTGGATTTCTTCCATCTGGTGTTAATGCCACTGCTTTGACTTTGGTTCCAAAGCACCCTGCTGCTGCTTGTATGAGGGATTACAGTCCTATTACTTGCTGCAATTTGCTTTACAAAGTCATTTCTAAAATTCTGGCCAATCGTCTCAAGACAATTCTGCATGATGCTATTTCTCCAAACCAGAGTGCTTTTGTCAAAGATAGGCTTCTTTTGGAAAATGTTTTGTTGGCTACTGAGTTGGTTAAGGATTATCATAAATCCTCTATCTCTTCTCGTTGTGCTATCAAATTTGACATTGCTATAGCCTTTGACACCATTGACTGGTCTTTCATTGTTTATACTCTCAAAGCGATGGCTTTTCCCGAGATTTTCATCAATTGGATTTATTCTTGCATCTCTACTGCTGCTTTCTCGGTTTCCATTAATGGTGATTTGGAAGGTTTTTTCCCTAGTAAACGTGGCATAAGGCAAGGCTGTTCACTCTCTCCCTATTTGTATGTCATTATGAATAATGTTCTCTCCAATCTCTTAAACCAAGCAGCTGAGCTGGGTAAATTTGGGTATCATCACTCATGTAAAAATCTGAAGTTGACTCATCTAAGCTTTGCAGATGATATCCTTGTTTTTTTGGATGGTTCTCCTATCTCTCTTCAGGATATTTTGGAAGTTATGCACTCTTTTGGTGAAACGTCTGGTTTGCACATCAATGTTGCTAAATCATCCATTTTTATAGCTGGTCGTGCTTCCTCTCGTACTCATGCTGCTGCTGTAAGTTTGGGTATTCCAATCAGCAATTTTCCCATATAAGTATCTATGCCTTCCTCTAACTTCCAAAGTATTTGCATTAAAATTGATTTGGACAATTGTTTCGACTTCTTCTTCTCTTTGGGTTGATTGGACCGTTTGTATCTACTTCGTCAAGGATCATTTTGGGATGCAAGAATTGGTTCTCTTGGCTCTTGGGTCTGGCGTAAATTGTTAAAGCTTCATCCCTTAGCCTATCAGTTATTTAAAGTCAAGCTCAAGTCTGGTCTAAATACTCATTTTTGGTTCGATAATTGGAGTGATGAAGGCGTGATTCTAGACATTACTGGTGAGTGTGGTACTCGTTATTTTGGGCTTTCTCGTACTGCTACTGTTGCTGAGGCTCTTGCTAGTCCTATTTGGCTTGGTTGTTCTGCTAGAAATAGAAGGTTTCATTATATTTTTGATCTGGTCTCTCGCTTTCAGCATCTTCACCTCTCTACAGCTCCAGACGCATTTCTTTGGCGTTACTCTTCAAATGTTTTCAAGGAGACTTTCTCTTCATCAGCAACTTGGAATCAGATTAGACATCATGGTGCTCATGTTAATTGGTCTAAACTCATTTGGTTCCCTCAAGCCATTCCCAGGTTTTCCTTTATCTCTTGGCTGGCTCTAAGAAATCGCCTTTCTACTGGTAGTCGTATGAGGATTTGGGGTATTACTCAGATTTGTGTATTTTGCGGTGAAAGAGATGAAACTAGGGATCACCTTTTCTTTGCTTGTCCATTTAGCTTTTCGCTTTGGATGCAGCTTTGTTGTAGGCTTATTGGCAATTTGATCACTCCGGATTGGCATGATACCATTGATGATCTCCTTAGCTCTCGCTATAACTCTCTGGACAAGATTCTTGTTCGCCTTCTTTTCCAGAGTGTTATCTACTTCATTTGGAGAGAGCGCAATGCTTGTATTCATGGTCGTGTGTGGTCCTCTACTGCTGGCCTTCATCGTTTGATTGACAAGACTATCCGTAATCGGATCTCTTCTCTTTCTTATACTTTTCCTCATAGATTACATTTGCTTCTTCAGCGTTGGTTTGAGCATTGTTCTACCTAAGTCTTTTAATTGTTTTATGCTCCTATTCCTTTGTACTTATACTTTTTTTGATTGATCAATAAATATCACAGTTTCAATCAAAAAAAAATAATAATAATAATTCGTGTTATTGATAAATGAAACTATACAATTATTTATATACAATGAAATTAAGGTTGACAAACTCTAACAACTATTATTTTTTTCTTAACTAATTTAATCAAAATATAACTATTTCAATGAGCTAGAGACACGTGTATGTCTAGTAAAATCAATAGAATATAAATTTTGTACAAATACTAAAAATTTTGTAGAGTCATATACATTAAAAAAATTTCAAAGGTGGCTTCAATTTAATATATTATTTCTTATCATTTTTAAAAAATTGAAATTAATAAGAAAAGATTGTATTCTATTGATTTTATCTTACGATATTAACCTTTTTTTGGGTATAATGTTAAATTGATATCGAGCTTTTTTAATTTTCACGGAATTACAGGGATAATGAAAACACATGAAGGAAAAAGTACATAAGATACGGAAAAACACACACACAACAATTTGACAATCAGATAAATTAACAAAGAAATAAAAGCAGACTCGAGAGGAAGCAAGCCCGAGAGGAGACAAAACACAAGGACCAATAGAGTATCCTAGAGAATCCAACTGCTAGAAGACCCGACTCCGACTAATGAGCACCCGTATAATCCACTTCAGAGAATTGGGATCTTCGCTACTAAGGGTTGGTGCATCATTTGCTACATGCCAAGGAAAATTTGTGAAACTTCCCAAAGTAAAAGTAAAGTAATTGAAATTAATAAATTTCAATTCTAAATGAAAATACGGATCATCATGAGCGAGCTGGACCAAGGCACTCCCTCAAAAGTTGACCCAATATCACCTACAAATCTTCCTTCGATTGATATACTTTAAGTTTACGAGCATATCTAATACCTAAAAGCCAAGCGAGCCATCTCCTACAAATCTAGTCCTCTGCTAGCTTCGAACACCGGATCCCTGACAAGACAAAAAAAACAATGAGAAAGACTGAGCCAATAGCTCACTAACAAACCCTAAACTGGTAAAACCCCGTACTTCCAAACTGTCAAAATATTAGATCTAACCGTTGTCATATCTGATACAATATTAACTTGCATGATCATGGTTATAATATTTATATAAAAAAATTCTGCATAACACCTTCTAAAGAAAAATAAATAAAAATTCTGTAAAAAACACTAAAAATGCACTTTCTTTATAACTACCAAACTTAAAAGTTGTACGTCAAGGGTAATAGCATCTATTATCGAACTAAAGATATTGTTTTAATATTGGTTTCTATATATAGTAGATGACCAACTCAAAGCGACACATTTTAATAATATTTAGTAAAGTCTTATTAGGGTTGTGAAACGCGATTCACCACATCTCGCTGGAGACAATCTAATTGGTTTGAAGGTTGGCCATGGGTGGCTCTCATAGCACTGGCGGCCCACCGTACTCGCCGATCTGGCGCTATAGATCAACTTTTATCACTTTGCTTTTGAACCTTTCCGAAGTGAGGGATGGTTTGTGAGTGAGCTTTTCCGGTGGTGCTAGCGCCGTCGAAGTTCATGGTGGCCGCTGTTGCTTCTCCTTAAATCAACGGTGACAAGGATCTGGTTTTCCATCCGGATCTGGTGTTCGATTTTTCTGGGTTTGCTTTTGCAGTTGTTACCAAAACTAGTTCCGCTGGTTGTTTGGCTCTGGTGGGTTAGTTTTTTTCATCGAGTTTATCTTCTCCTTTGATTGGTTCTCGGTGTTGTTGTCCCACCAGATTTTGTTATCTTGGCCAGAGAAGAAGAACTGAACTGCGTGTGGTTTGGTCATTGTCGGAGCTTGTGTTTCCTCAGTTCTGAAGGCGGTTTCCAACTTCCGGAAGATTTGTGTGGTGGTGAAGGATGAGCTGGCCGTAGACGAGGGGGTTATTTTCTACCCAGCCTCGATGGAGCTGCATCCTCTCATTAATAAAGGTGGTTGTTTCTCATGCCAAATATGCTATGGCCGAGTGGTTTTGTTGGTGGCGTTGTCCTTCTCCAATGAACCAAAAGCACTGGTTTGCTCGAACTCTTTTTATGTCTGTGGCAACAATTATTGTTGGTGAGGATCTGATCTCTGTTAAGGATTAGTTTTTTTTTGCTTAGGCTTTACTTAATTAATTAATGTGATTAAGTATTAGGCCTCATAGTTTTCTCCTCTGCCTTAGAAATACTTGTCTATGATTAGACGGAGCTTTAGTTTTGGGAGTAGTCTTTTCCCTTTTTTATGAGGTAGATCTAGGTTCATATCTCGCTTGGTTTGAATATTGTTGTCATTGTTTTCCTCCAATTGAGCATTTTTTTTTGAAGAAAGCTTAGCGGGGAAATTTCGACATTAGCAATCTTAGGTCTGAGAATCATCATTTGCAGAGAAAGCCAGTCGGTATTTTCAAGTCATCGCTCATAAGCCCCAAGATGTTTGTATGGAATTTTCTTAGATCGTATGAAAGACTTGATTCATTGTTGTTATCTAGTTTTATCTTGGATAGCTATCTTTTTATCTTCTTTGTTACGTAGGAATAAATGTATCATTTATTTTTCTTCGTGGTTATTGTAGTTCTCGGATCTTTGTAATCTTCCACTTCTATTATTAATCAGTTGATTTTAGTGAAAAAAAAATATTTAGTATGAAGAGTTTAATGAGAGGTGGTGTTAAAAGTCGCTGTCTAAGGTGATGAAGCCCGTCTCCATATTGGGCCATGGTTTGGGCTCAAGATCAAATAATTAAACAACCAAGAAAGTGGCTTGTTTATGTATCTCTGCAACTTGGTCACGTATTATATTTTATCCAATCTTTACGGGAAAACAAAGTATCTCCCCTGTTTCTGTAATAAGATAAAAAGCTCTTGATTTCCCAAAAATTATGCGTTAATGGCGAACGATGGACTTAACTGGGATGCATTATATTAGAATATGGGCTTCCAACTGAAAACCAATTGGCAATGAGTGGAGTGGCCCATGTCTTATATATACTAGTTAGGATCCCTTCCAACTTCCGATGTGGGATACATTCCTTAATATGCCCCCTCGAGATGATGGCTTTTTGGCCATTAATCTCGTATGTTCGGGGATAGATCGACGGCACCAATATTGGGCCTGGCTTGTCGATAATTGGACCACTTTTGGGTCGGATCGGGTTGGACAATGTGGATCGTGG